>CAIGRT010232380.1:0-22560 GCA_903798405.1 Fraxinus platypoda
AAATGAGAAAGACTTCACCATAACTAGAATTCGTAATGATCATGGAAAAGAGTTTGAAAACTCTAATCTCGAGAACCTCTGATTGGAGGAGGAAATTCAGTATGAGTTCTCCTCATCGATCACTCTACAACAAAATGGAGTAGTTGAGAGTAAAAATCGTGTGCTTCAAAAAATGGCTAGAGCCATGCTTCATGATAAGGGACTAGCTATGCATTTTTGGTGTAAAGTCATCAACACTATATGTTACATAGTGAATAGGGTTTACCTTAGACCTAAAATTGATAAGACACCGTATGAGATCTGGAATGGTAAAAGGCCTACTATCAAGTACTTTTGTATCTTTGGCAGCAAGTGTTATATTCTAAGAGATAGAGAGAATTTGGGCAAGTTTGACTCGAAGAGTGATGAGAGAATTTTCCTAGGATACTCTAGAAATAGTCGAGTCTATCGAGTGTACAATTATCGTACTCAGGTTATGATGGAGTCCATCAATGTCATGATAGTTGATGCTTGTTGTAAGAGGAAGATTAGAGGAGATTGTGAAGAGTTAGATCACTTGAGTAGATCATGTCACGATAACTGAACTTAAAGAAACTTCAATTTCTGATCTCTCATACTCTTCTAAAGGTCTAGATACATCAAATAAGAAGTCCTCAACTGATGATAAAACTAAATCTCATAAGGAACCTTCGTCTAGAGTTAAGTCTAACCATCTTAAGGTAAATATTATTGGGGATTTAGATGAAGGGATGAGACTTCATAAGAGGGTTCTAAACAACCTGACATTTTCTAGCTATGTGTCTCAGATTGAGCCTAAGAAAGTCGAAGATGCCCTTAGTGATTAACGTTGGGTAAATGCAATGTATGCGGAGCTAAATCAGTTTGTGAAAAATAATGTATGGTATTTATCCATTGACTTAATGATTGTAATGTTATAGGTATTAAGTGGATATTTAAGAATAAAATCGATGATCAAGGTAGCATAACTATGAACAAGGCTAAGTTAGTTGCACAAGGATATACTCAGCTTGAAAGAGTTGACTTTGATGAGACGTTTGTCCTGGTAGATCGACTTGAATCCATCAGAATTCTTCTGGTAGTTGTTTGCACTTTAGGATTCAAATTATATCAAATGGATGTCAAGAGTGCCTTCTTGAATGAAATACTTCAAGAGGAAGCTTATGTTGAACAACCAAAAGGATTATTGATCCTAAATTTTCGCATTATGTCTATAAATTGAATAAAGCTTCATATGTTCTTAAACAAGCTCCTAGAGTTTGGTATGATAGACTAACTGCATATCTCGTGGAACATGATTTTTCAAGAGGTGGTACAGATAGAACTTTATTCATTAGACATATTGAGGAAGTCATCACCATAGCTCAGATTTATGTTGATGACATCATTTTTTGTTCTCCTATTGATTCTCTTACTCATAAATTCGCTGAATGCTTGAAGAAAGAATTTGACATGAGTATGGTTGGAGAAATGAATTACTTTCTTAGTTTCCAAGTAAGACAAACTGATGATGGGTTGTTCATATCTCAATCGAAGTATGCAAAAGACATTGTCAAGCATTTTAGACTCGACAATAAGAAACACACTAGAACCCCAATGAGCACTAGTGTCAAGTTGGGTCATGATCCTATAGGCCAGAGTGTTGATTAGACACTATACATGAGTATGATATGTAGTTTATTTTATCTAACTGTAAGTAGATTTGACATAGCCTTTAGTGTTGGGGTATGTGCGCGATTTCAGACTGATCCTAAGGAATCCCACTTGAGCGCCATGAGACGTATCATTAGATATGTCAAAGGAACCATAGATTATGGAATCCTATACTCTTGGGATTCTAATCTTGACCTTGCTGGCTATTCGATGTCGATTGGGTTGGAAATGCCGATGATCGAAAAAGTACTTCGGATGATGTTTTTATGTTGGTACTAATCTTGTAGCTTGGATGAGTAAGAATTAAAATTCTATCTCATTGTCCACGACAGATGCCGAATATATAGCTGTAGGAAGTTGCTGCACTCAACTGCTTTGGATGAAGCAGATGTTGAATGATTATGGAGTTGAACATGGTACTATGACTGTATTTTATGAAACACTAGTGCCATTAATATTTCCAAAAATCATGTTCAACACTCTCGAACCAAACAATATACAACATCATTTTATTCGAGAGTTTATAGAGAATCGTATTGTAACTCTGGAGCACATCTCTACAAAGAATCAATTAGCTGACTTATTTATCAAACCATTAGATGGTATGCGATTTGAATATTTTAGGAAGGCTATTGGTGTCTGTGTACCTTTTTAAGTAGGTATTTTGGTGTATGTTCGTGCTTTATCATCGTGTGAATTTGATTTATACATGCATCATATTTGTTTATTTGTTTTCTAGGTAGAAAACTCATGCATGTTTTTTTTTTTTATTATTTTGTGTGTGTTTAATATTTTTTGTGTACTTGGTGCATTCATGTTTTAAAATAAAAAAATAGAAATTTGAAAAATAAAAAATGCGGGAAATTTGTTTTTACAGCATAATATATAATATACTTGAATTTGTTTGTTGTGATCATGCATGGGTTTAATCGATGAGCTGTAACATAATTTCCATTGCTGGCTTATGTTATTATGGATTACTTAGTGTAGGTGTTTTCATGTACCATCTGCACTGCACATACTATGGTATTGTTAGTGGGACTCAACTGCGTGTGTGAGATTTAGGATGGCAATCACATGTTAGTAAGGTGACTTTGAACATGAATTGACCTTGTTTATTAGACCTAAACTCAAGTTTATCCCTGGTAATAAAAAACTCAATATTTTATGTTCTTCTTCGAAACATATTTGACTCGAGCGATTAAGCCTATGGAGTTTCTCATAACTTGGTGTCTATGGTCAACTGACTTGAGTTAACCGACCTAAAACTCGCTACAAGGGTTATTTTAGTCTCTTAATGGAGAAGAGCATGCACTTAAGATGTGAAAAATAATAATGAGCTTAAAATATTGAAAGATGTGAAAATAAAATTTGCTCAAAGTCAGGGGGAGAAAAGAAAATATCCATACAAAATGAACTTTTCTTTATAGGTTCTAATGTGCTTTAAATGGTTTGACTTTCATAAGTAGAAGAATACACTTATTGGTAGTGATATTTAGAGTGACATTTATCACAAAATTAAGATTTGGAGTCCTACTTAAAAAGGATTAGTAACACTTTACACATATAGATCACTTATACAATTTACTCCATGATAACTTAAACTTTGTGGGAAAGTTTTATATTCATTGATTATACTTCTGCATGCTAACAACTGTATTTTTAAGTTATTATATGTTAATATTGTACGTTTTTAATTATCGATTCCCTTGTAATTTGGGACAAAAAGGAGGAGTAATTAAGGCATATGATAAGGATGTATTTTTGACTAATACTTTTGGTGTACTTAAAAAAAAAATTGTTTTGACATTAACAGTTTGATGTACTTAAAAATTTTGATTTGGAAGTATATGATATTTTTTGTTTTAACTAGATTAAGTTTTTGTTTTTTGGAATGTTGGTTTATTGTGGTAAACTTGTCTTTGCAAGGAGAGATAAATACTTGAAGAAATCAAAAAAAATTCATACATTTGTACAAATTGATTTTGACTTGATTTTAGTGATCTCGAGCAATATCTATGTAGTAGATGCTCAATGAGTGAGTAGCGTTTAGAGCACGTGAACATCCGTATCTATTAGTGGGTAAAAATTCTTTGTATCCAATCTTTTATTTTCTGTAATTTTACTATTTGAATATTTTGGTTAAACAATCGATTTGAGGTCCAACAAGTGGTATTAGAGCTTCAATGTTTTTTCAAAAGGGTTTATGGTTTTATTTTTTGATGAAACCCTAGTTTTTCAAAAAGTGATTGTTCTAAAAATCGTTTGATTTAGAATTTTTGTGAAAACAATTGTGTTTTCTAGGAGAAACTTGATTGATTTCCCTTCTATTCAACTGTTGGTTGGATCTCTTTCAAAACTCTACGTTTTTGGGTTAGATCTTTAAAGATTTTGAACGTTTTTTGGAAAGTTCTTCAAGTTTCGGTTATACACCATATAACGAGTTCTTGATCTGAATCGGAACTAGAGAGAAGAAACTTGTCTTTTTTTAGATAGTGGTTGGCAATGGAAAGAAGAATGAAATGGAAGGTGGATACAATTTTTAAAACGAGAATTTCAAAACTAACACAGAAATTCAAGACGAATTGAGAGATGTCCAACAAAAAACAAACTTTAATATTTTATTTATAAGTAGATAAATCATAAATAAAATTTAAAATTTATTCATCATAAAATAGAATCACTTCCCTTCAATTTAAAATTTAGAGTACATCGACTAACAATATGACTTTTGATAAGTGTAGTTTTACATTTATTTGAACTTTCAAAAGTCGATGTTTGTGAGTCACTTTGATTGAATTGTTACTTAATTTTGGTTAAATGTTGATTGTTATAAGAAAATTCGATGTTGGATGGAAGATGAGGAAAATAAATGAAAATCGATTGAATATGTCTAAAGAAGAACAATTGTGAAAGTTCAAAGACTAAATTGAAAATCTTCAAAACTTGAGACAGACCAAGGATGGATGGTGTGGATCAAATTGGAAAGAATTGGAACTTGAATGACCCACAGACAAGAAAAGAAGCGACTAGAGCTGAACTGAAGAAGGAATTTAGGACCAAATAACAAGAAGTAAAAAGGAAGATATTGCCATCGCAAGGATCCTTCTATTCAATCGCAAGGATCCTTCTATTCAATCGCAAGGTGGGTGAAATGAATTCCAACAATGCCAAAGACAAACCCATGCAATCGTAGTAGAAGGTACCATTTGATTGCATGGTAGTTCTTGACATGATTTTTTTCCCCTAATTTGACTCAACCTCTATATGAAATAAAATTTAGGCTCATTTTTAACCTAACTTTGGGGCTGAAAAAATGAGCCATATTTCATTTGAGGGGAAACAAGAAGCTAAGACAAGAATACACAATTATATATACAAATTGAATATTCTTTCTTAGCTTTTGGACGACGAAAAAGAAGATACGCGAAGATCGTTCAAGAATCATTGAACAAATTCAAGAGTTCAAGACTTTCCTTTTTCTTTCTACGATTAATATTGGGCGATATCTTAATATTCTATCATATATTTTTGTAACTTTATGATGCTCGTCTAAACTTCTAGTCATTGGGATGACGAAAAACCTAATATTATGACGTTTTAATTCATTTTCAATACTTTGACATTTAATGCTCGTTTAACTTAAATGATTTTTATGAGTTTAATGCTTTTAATTAATTGATCTTCAGTTGAATTGATTAGCGATTCTTATTTTGTTAGGGAGAATGAATAAGGATTATAACATGTGATTACGATAATTGTAGAGTTCGATAGATGATAGAGATATATATGTATATTGTTCGTGTGAAACCCGCAAGAGTATGTGATCATTGTACAAGTAATAGAAATAGTGAGTTTCAAGTTTATCGTTCCCACGAGGAACAAGGAAATGTGGTTCAATAGTTAGTATTAAATTCGAGTAAGTAGTGATAACAAAATAGTGATTTTGTGGTTGTTTATACTACTTCTAAACTATATTAATAAAGCAAGTAAATTGTGGTTTTATCGAATGTGAATACTTGTATTGGATTCTCGATTCCCCCCATTTCCATCTATTTCAATTATCAATTAATAATATATATAATTTCATGCATTTTTTACAACTGATAACGATAATATGTTAAATGCTCTTTTCCAATATACACCAACATATGATTAACACGATTCGATCATGTTCCTAGTCCTAATTCATATGAAAATCATATATTTGGTTTATGTTATCTATATAATTGCACATGCCATAGATATAATCCTATTACCTATTGCCCATGTGTTGACTTTACCGTGTTATAAACTTATTGTGAGTATTCCTACATTACAATAAGTAACTAACTATTCAATTGATAACCAAACAATTAAATAGTGTAATGAGAATGGAAAATCAATCAAGAAATACATAAAATTAAAGTTTTAAATTGAAATAAACAAAAACAAAGTTCCTCAATTATCCAATACCATAGAAAAAAATTAGCTAATCATACTGAATATTGAATTAATAAGAAAATATGGAAACCATCACTCGAATCATGAAAAAGATGGAAGAAAATGAAGAAATCCACTTTCTTGAATGGATATAGATTTTGGTTAATAATCTTCAAGAATCTTGAGTAAATCGCCTTTGTTTGATGATCAAGCATCTTTTTTGCCTCCAAAATATGTAGAATATAAAGATTTTTAAGTCTAGGGAGGTTGGTGACGTTCTTGACGTATTAGATCTTATATAGAGTGCCAAAATATTGCATACCAAATAAGGTGAACCATGCGTGCAAATGGCTCAATTTGAGTGTACACATAATTCATTTAATTTAGCCTCAGTCAACCCAAATTAGAGATAGCAAAAAAAATTGTTCAACTCGATACCGTGGGACCCCGCCCCATTACCCGCCTAACTAGGTAAAAGGGGTGGGAACGCGGGTATGAGACGAGTACGGGAAACATAGTCCTTGTCCCGTTTAAACTTAATTTCAAATTTAAGTGTTTCATGAAATAAAAATAAAAGATTTATCATTATTTTTAAAGAGAACATAAGTTGTTCTTAACAAATTGAAAAAAAAAAGTAATAATATTTACTAACTAAAGATATAAAAAAAATAAATAAATAAAAAACAAAAGGAAAAAAATAAATGGGACGATAAATAAGGCAAGGAACATGTCATGTCATGCCCCTCCCCACATCACACCGATCCCACCTCGAACCTGTCCCGTCCCACTTTAATCGGTTTATAAGAATAGGGTAAGGTGGCAAAAATACTCGATGGGATGGGGGTGAGAATGACCGACCCGCCCCGTTGCCATCCCTAACCTAAATAAGGTTTGAGTGTACCATGACTTGCTGATCTATGCATACACATGATTTTGTCTTTTTTGACCAAATTGCATATTGGTCCTTGAACTTTTCCATGTGTGTACTTTGATAATTTTCAACAATATTTTTATCCCGTTGACTTCTCTTCACAAGACCCTTGTCATTCTTGAATCATCGTCTTGCAATCCAACAACACAACTATTTGAATATTGCACTTTAGTATAGTTTGTATTTCGCCCATTTTTCACTATTTTTGCATTCTTTTATCCAATTCTTCATCAAATATTGAGTTTTACCTATAAAATGTAATATAACACAAGTTAGGTAGTATTTTATCCAAAAAATAGTAAAATATCATTATTTAGGACATCAAATAAGTGTAGAAATTACACTTATCAAACCCCCAAACTTGAATTTTTGTTGTCCTCAAATAAAAATATAACCCAACTTTACAAGAAAAACACAATTATGCAAGAGTATTCAGTTAGCTAACCCGACAAATTTTTTTTTTCGAAATTGAAATCATGACATTAAATTTAAGCACAGCTTCAAAATCACAATACGTAAATCAAAGTTCACTTTTCCAATGCCAAATCGATGTGTGGGTAAAGAATTAAGCATAGCATCATCAATTCATAAGTCATTTGATTCCCAACCATGAATGGTCAAATATATCTATCATCACTCGTGAGATTCATACTCCCCCCCCCCAAACTTATTCTTTTTGTTCTTTTTAAATGTGTGAACTAAAGTTGAATTTTATATTATCCTCACCTCTTTGGTTTAGGTAAATCTTACCAATTACAGTTCAACATGTCAATAAACAAAGATTTTTCATCAAATTTGATTGCTTCAATCTCTAAGCTTAATTAGGCTAGTAATCCCTTATCAAAAGTCGAATTTCCCTAAATAAGTGCTTGAGACTTAACTAAGACATTTGATCCGTCTTCTGTTTCATGCCCTTGCTTTTTCTAATTTTCTATATTTTTTTTCTCAATTTTCATTTTTTAATACTTTTTTTTTCTTTATTTACAACATTCTCTCCCTTTAACTTTTTCAATGACCCATGTAATAAACTTTATGTCGATTACTCTCAAATTAGTTGACTTTAAGGCAACATATTTTAACACCCTTACTGGCTTAATAACTTGAGTCATAAATGTTATGAAAAGAAATTTTTTAATAAAATATATTTTTTTATACCTTGATTAGTACAATGCCCCCTCATTAAACACATATTCAAGTAAATCGACCTCTAAGTTTAAAACTTTCGTCCAATTTCATCATATTGATCTTAGACAATCTACACAAGATTTTTAATTTCACGCATTGAATCCCCATTTATTTCAACATATTCCCACAATAGTGAAATCCTCCCAAAATTTTCTAAATTTAGTCTAAGGAAGTAAAATATAGTGGTTTTGGATTTAGCATCTATGGTCCACTATTTCAACTTATTCAATTATGAAATCAACTCATTCCTACATAATACTTAATTTAATTCATGTCCTCACTATATATTAAACTTTACATGGAAAAGCAAAAATTAACGGAGCATGCAATCTATTCACTATTCATAGATCAATTCATAATTTAATATAATCCTCATTGCTAGCCGCTAACTAACTCATGCAAGTACACAAAAAGAAAATATTTTTGGAATTTTTCAAAATTTTAATTTTTTTTTGTATTTTCTATATATCTTAAAGTAATAAAAGCATACAAAAATAAAAGAAAACTCATGTTTTCCACCTCCAAATTTAAACTAGACATTTTCCTTAATGTCTTAAATCCTAAGTCCGCAATAAATGGGTGGGGAAGAAAATGAAGAAAATACTCTCCTGATAAAGCTTGACGTGAAATCCAATGCTAGCTTGTCCTATTGCTCCCATTGTCCTTGGTCAATGTTGGTTTAAATATTCCGCCACGTCATGTTCCTGAATAAAGCTTTCAAATAAAGTGTTAAGACTTAAAAATCTGAAACAAGTGTTACTTAGCTCAAACATCTAGTATACCAACAAATGTCTAAAAGTCCTAAGGGGAAACAAGAGGAGGATGATGATTTCCTAACTAAAACTAACAACTAATCTAAATTATCATATTACTATAAATCATAATAAATAAAATGGAAGAAAGATTGGATTGCTTCCCAATAAGCGCTTTGTTTAAAATCCTTAACTTGACTTTATTATTTCGGCACCATGGAATTCTAAAGAACTCTTTTGACGCCTTACTCAATTTGCCTCTTTTGACTTTGATCCACTTTTTGTTGCTTTTACAAATTTAACACTACCCCCTCCAATGTGATATGACTTGTCTATCTCATTCGATTCGAATTCAACTATGTAGACTCCTTTCCCCTCTTCAGGCTTAATTACAAATTTAATGATAGGGCAATTAATGAAGTCGACAGAATGTGGGTTAATGACTTCTTTATTAATTGCCTCCTCTTCATTTTGTTCCTTTGACACTGCACTCTCCAATGTGATAAGATATGTCTATCTCCTCCAATTTGAATTCAACTACGTAGACTTCTCCATTCTCTTCGGGCTTAATTACAAATTCAATAATAGGGCAATCAATGAAGTCGACAGAATGTGGGTTAATGTCTTCTTCATTAATTGCCTCCTCTTCGTTTTGTTCCTTTATAATTGATCTTACATCATCTTTGTACTCGTCTTCCATAATTGATATCTCCTCAGGTTAAATGAGTGCTTCCAAATTTAAATCCACGAGCAATGGAAACTCTTTTCTTTCAAACTTTTCAAGTGTATTGTATCCCCACCTTTTAAATTCATCCCAGAATATGCCATCTCCCACACACAATTTGTTTTCATCCAATATGGCAAGATCAATGTAGTATTTTGCAAGTACCTCATTGTTCAATATGGAAGGACCAAATCCCACAAGTATGTCAAAAGGGATACACTCGTCCATAGGCATGTAGCATTCAACAGACGTGTCAATTGCTAATCTCTGACATCTAAAATATTATTTAGACCGCAGGAACTTGAGTAGATAGGGTTCAATACATGTATTCACACAGTAGCCAGTATAATGCACCACAGAGCAAGAATTTACAATAGATATTTTCTTTCTCATCGTTCATATCGAGATTATTTATTGTAAAAATCTTTCTATCATGTCAGCGTCAGAATCTTAAATGCACTCCTGAATGGCACCTAGAAAGAGTACCAAATAAGAGAGATCATGGTGGGTAGCCAAAATCAATAAATAAAAAGTACAAATAAAATAAAATTCGAATCTAATATATACTATTAAACTAAAATTAAATCCGTTATTCCCTGAGAACGGCTCCAAAAACTTGTTCGCGTAAAACTTGCAAACGTATGGGTCAAGGGACCTGCCCAATCCCGCTTTAACTGAGTATGAGAATGTGTAAGGTGACAAAAATACCCGATAGGACGAAGGTGAGAATGGCCGACTCGTCCCGTTGCCATCCCTAACCCAAATAAGGTTTACACATGGCTTTGCCTTTTTTGGACCAAATTGCATATTGGTCCCTAAAGTTTCTCATATGTGTATTTTGATCATTTTCAACAATTTTTTCATCCCGTTGACTTCTCTTCACTTCCAATTGACCCTTGACATTCTTGAATCTTCTTCTTTCAATTTGAAACAACTATTGAAATATTGTACTTTAATCCCTCAGTTTGGATTTTGCCATTTTTTAAAGCTATTTTTGCATTCTTTTCTCCAATTATTCATCAAACATCGAGTTTTACATACAAGATGCAAAAATGGAGTCATTTTCCGCTATCTTTGCATTCTTTTCTCCAATTCTTCATCAAACATTGAGTTTTACCTACGAAATGAAATATAACACAAATTAGGTAGTATTTTATCCAAAGAACAGTAAAATATCATCATTTAGGACCTCGAATAAATGTAAAAACTACACTTATCATATATTTTTCATGATTTAATTGAATGTTCTAGTTATTAAATGCTTCTTCACATTTTCGTAAGCTTTATAGAAATATAATAGGTTCACATGTGAGGATATATGTAGCATTACTAAAGAGAGATTACTAAATAAAATAGGGACATTGATCATCAAGTTGAAAAATGTATTGTCAATTTCATGAATTGCTAATTGAAATGGAAATTATAGGGAGATTTAAAGTCCTAGTGCTTTACATTATCCAGCTCATAAACACTTCTCAGTAGTTAAATGTTTTACACTTAGTTAATTATAGATTTAATTAGTCAACTCGGGGTACAAAAGTGGCTCCAAGTCCAAAATTTCTACATTACACAATCCAACTAGTAGATTCACCTTTGACTCTGCTTGTGAGAGGTTGATAACCAAAAAGACAGTGCATGAAGCATATGAAATCTTGAAGGGTTTCGCAATCACTAGTTCCTTGTGGCTTTCTGACAAATCAAGTGGAAAGAGAATTGGAGGATTTTAGAGGTTGACACATTAACAACAATTTCGCTCTTACAAAGAAAGTGGAGGGTATCACCGTTAACCTTGCAGTAAATGCAGTTTAAGTATCAGGACCAAACTGCGATTACTATAGAGATAGTCATGCAAGTGTGGATTGTAAAGTACAGAGCTAACTTAGTCAAACAATTGATGAAGCAAATTATAAGCACAACTTCCAAAATAGTTATTTTAATGCATACTACATCACTTACAATTTAGGGCGGAGAAACCATCCGAACTTCTTTCAGGGTAATGCATAGAAATCTTAGAATAAACCACCAATTTATTAACTTCAAGAAAAAAGATCTCCACTAGAATGAACTGGTTAGATTAACATCCACTACATTTTACTTTATGCAAATGACAACTCAGTTCATGCAAAAAACTTATGCCAACTTCCATAGTCAAGGGATTTCTATAAAAAGCTTAGAGAATTAGATCGGACAATTGATAACCACAAAGGCAATCAGGCAATTTTCAAATAATACTAAAATCAACGCATGTCAAAGCCATTACCACTCGGTGTAGGGTTCGCCTACTTGAGATTCATACAAAAAGACCGAATCATAATGATAGGATAATTTCAATTGGCGATGAACAATTGGAAACTTCTTAAGAAAATCAAGGTGATGAAAAAGATATTTGGGTCTCATGTTCCAAAGGAATTCACTCTTATACTTCTTTTCTCTAAATAAAAATCTAGATTTTTGCTTAACGATGCATGTTTTAAAAACAAGTTAAATAAATCACCAACATTTGCATCTAGTTATTACCTGCTCACCCAAAGATAAAAGGGTTACTAACGACTCAACCACTTTTTAAAAAAAATCACCCATCCATCACCAAATTTCAATTAGGCAAAAAAGTCCATATGGCAGAAGGAAATCTTACGTGGCCACCGACGCCATTAAAATTTGACAAGTGGATATAACCCATTTCATTAATAGAGCTTTCTCCCAGAAATTGAATCGTTATTTCCTTCCTGCAAAATTCGATTTCCCCAATCCTATCTGCAAACCTAATTTATTTTTCACCAAATCGTTTTCTATCCAAAATCAAGAAATTTTGTCTCTTCCCAAATGTCGTCATGGAAAATTCTTCATCAACAACCTAGAATTTTGAACAAATTTTGTGTCACCGTGATCAGAAAGCTGTCCAAAGAATTCTGGATGGAGAATAATCCGGGGAAGACAATTTTGGGGATGTAGATATTATGGAAGGCTAGATGCTCGCAACTATTTTTCTTAGATCGACCCACCTTTTCATCTATGCTATAAGTGTAAAATAAGAGCATGTTTGGTACCGATTAAAATCCAATTAAAATTGAAAATATAGCCGTTATTGGACCCCACTCGTCTAATAAAAGTCAACAATAACGGCTAATTTTTCAATTTTAATCTATACCAAACGGGCTCTAAATGTCTTAAATCCACTAGTCGAACAATATGCAACAGAGGGACTGTATGATGAGAAGATTCATGAAGATATATCAAGTAGGATTGGGCTTCCTACTGATTTACAATGCCATTGGCCCATTTTTGTTTAATGAGTTCGGCTACGAATCGAAGTGAAGACTATGTCATAAATTCATGTCTTTTAGTTGGTATGATGTTGTTTGTGATTGGAATTGTAGGAAAAAAGTAGTAGGTATGGTGTTTTGAATGTGTAGTTTGTAGTTTATTATTGGTGTGTTTGGTAGTTGAATGTTGGTGTTGTAGTTATATTGATGGTATTGTTTAAGTGTTGATGGTTGTAGAATCGTCAAAAGAAATCACAAGTTTTACAGTGGTTAATTAATTGGTTCCTATTCCTGTTTAATTAATAGGTTGGTTTGATTTTTTGTTGAATCCCCTTATGAAGTGTTTTCCATTTGCTTTACCATAGGGATTTTGGGGATAATAAATTTTGGACTTATAATTCTCATACTATTAATTACAACTGAAATCTATGTTAAATAAACACGATGTCCTAGCCTATTTTACCTTGTTTGTATTTAATTAACGACATAAATCTATTATCCACAATGTTTATTCGATGTCCATGGTCAGCATTGTTAAAATGATTTTGTAAAAACAAATGCACCATATGCCATGATTTATCCAAATCAGTTGCATTTCCCACATTAATGGGACCTTCTACCTCAAGTGCTGCTTGATCAGCCAATGTTACAACTTCCTAGACTTGTTGGTAAGTAGTCAATCCTAGAGATGGCAGCGGGGCGGGCCAGTCGCCACTCCCCCACCCCCTTAGACGGGCGGGGCGGGGCGGGGCGGGGCGCGCGCCCCCCCTTTTCCAAAATTCCCAATTAAAATACAAATTCAAAATTTTAAAATTCAAAGCAAATAATGTTCAAACTAACTACATCAATATCCAAAGCAAGCACTCGAAACAAACAATGTCCAAAATTAAACATTTGTAGTTAATTAATTTTTTTTAATTCTTCCTCGCCCCGCCGTGCCCTGCCAACCCGTTGGGGCGAGTTTTTTTCGTCCGATTTGGTTCGGGGCGGGGCGAGGCGAGACGAGGCATTTTTTTTGCTATCACTAGTCAAGTCATATGTATATTTAGCACCGTCACAAAAAATTCTGTCAATGTTAAGCACAAGAATGAAAATTGAATGATAATCTACTCTTTCAGATATAAGGAATCAATCATTCTTTACTAATACACCAAGCATTCCAATTCACTCGACTGTACACCAAAATATAAAATTTCATTCAACTATATACTAATCATAATTTGATTCAATTGTACATCAACAAAACATACTTTTAATCATATGTGCAATAGAAAAACATTGATTCAAAACATAGTTTTCATCTTCATAACCTAAAATTATAGCTATTAAACAACATTAATGTACTACTGAGTTGCTAATTTTTTCTTTATTTTGGGTAGTGCATATGGAATTGATCCTTGAACTACCCTTTTGTTTTTTTGTTATGGTTGTCCTCTTCTTTGTTTTTTTCTCAATTCTCTATTTCTTGCAAGTCTTCCACTAATGTTTGAAGATGAGCTTTCTTTGTTGCTGGAATATCTGGCTCACTTTGTGGAGGACCTTAGTTGGCAAATTGTGCAACACTAGTTAAACCAATTGCAGGTGTTGCCATGAACTGAAAATTAGATAGTGGTTCTACTAGTTCCACTTCAAATACAATAATCCTCGGTGGCTTCCTAGGCATGAGTTTGGCTGTAAAGAGGGTCAAATCAAATCAGTTATGACTTCAAAACCTTATTTGACCAAATTTACTAATTGTAGGACATTGTGATAAATTTGATTATCCTTGCAACTTCACTCTATAAGTGACTTGAGCTTTTTGATTTTCAGGAACTACAGCCACATAAGACCATTCATGTAACGAACATATAAACATAGTACATTGGATTATATATTCTACTAGAAATCAGAACACATAATAAACTCTATATATAAACAAACCTCGTGTGGTGCTTCTGCCTTTTCATGGTACCTCTTGTTGTAGCCTGTTAAACCACATGCACTACAAGTAATCGCCATGGTAATCTTCTTATTCAACTTTACTTCGGACCCAAAATGAGTTATGACATTTTCTTCTTCCTGTTTTCTTCCCTTGTTAAGCACACCAATTTGGTGGTTTGACCAGGGGAACATTTGCTCGAGGCCATAATTTTGTCCTATTGATGGGGTTTGTAATATTTTCATAACAGCTCATATATGTACTCAATCTATAACACTCATGCACGTACCTCCAGGGCTCATCCCACTAGAACATTTAACATAAGACCGTGCTCTTCTGGACCAACCTGCCTCACATCCCTCGGCTAACTCAACATTTTTCATAAGTTTTCGTTTGCACTTTAGGACATAAAAGCCCTGTTACTCTTCTCATCTCGCCCCTCCTTGCTGTATCATCTTCATGAAACTTATATGCAAATCAATCAACATCGTCAATATGAATTTCTCCCTGTCTTCCAACAAAATATTGTTGAACACTTCACATAAATTGTTCAGAAGTACATCACTTTTTACCTTTGTTAAAAAGTAAGCCTTACTCAATTCACTTGGGTGTTTTATTCTTTAAATAATTAAATGCTGCAGGACTTTTCTTCTCAATCTCACCCACTCAAAACATCCAATCAGGCATTGTTTTCAATTTTGCAGCCTTCCATAAGTATTTCTTAAGAATCAAACTCTTAAAATCTGTTATAAAGAGATTAGTGTACATGTGTCTAACACAAAAAAATGTTGTACCTCGAGTATAAATCATTTATCACATTCTGTAAGTCCTGTCATAAAGGTCTATTCATTGCTATTCACAATCATCAAATTTTCACTTAAATGTTGTATAAACCACCTCTGGGCAATATCATTCTTTGTCCACTATAGCATATGCTATTGGGCAAGTGCAATCATTAGCACCTAATCCTACTGCCACAAGCATTTGCCCTCCAAACGTTCATTTCAAAAAACACTCTTCCAATCCCATAAAATGCCTGGAACTTGCTAAAAACCTCTCTTGCAAGCTTCTAAACAAATGTAAACACCTTGAAACTTAAAGCATGCATAGCAACAATGCATATAGACCCGAGATTAGTTCTCAAAATTTTAGCAGCAAAAGACCTAAGCAATCTAAACTAGTGCTTGTCAGATCCTTGTATCATTATCCTCACATGTCTTCTAGTCCTCCATGTTGTAGTTTTATTAATTGGCAATCTCATATCTTCCTTTACAACCTTTAAAATGAGCTTAGACATCCAATCAGGGTCAACTTTGAAGGTATCTAAATACCTTTGTGCTATGTATTTGGCAGTGCAATGTCTATTTGTTTTGTTCCTAACACATGCATGCTCGGAGTTTTTAGATTTTATTTGCACACTACCTTTATTTTTTTTTTCTATGAAGCCCAAATCCTCCATATACAATCTAATTTGCAGATAACTTGGGCTCTAAACTCATCATTAGGCTCGAATCTAAAACTGCATCTATTGGCTACGCTATGATTCCTTACAGCTTGCCTAAAATCCTCAATATTTAAAAACTCTTTTCCTACCTCTAATGGCAAATTGAACTTCTCCTTCTCGAACATCATAATTAGAGAAATGAAAAGGATTTTCTTCATTAAAAGAATAGTTGATGTACAACTCCTCCTCACTTGGATAATAAGTGTCTGCCGATCTTGATTCTTCATCCTCAATAGTCAAAAGATTGACAGTATGATATGCTTTTAATCCAACCAAAATTCGTTCACTTTCATTCTTATCATAATGAAAATCATCGCCATTAATATTGTCATCTGAATTAGTCAAATTGTATTCATCAGGTACCACTTTCTCTTCTTCAAGTCTAATATTTGCAGAGAAACATGTAGTATTGTAGAGCTAAGGTGATGCATAACTTTGGAAATGTTGTTTATTAAAACAAAAGAAAAAATGAAGAGAAATCCATGTTTAAGCAAATACATGGTCAGCACACATTATATAACCTATATAACTTGAGAAAATTTCAGGCGATGAAATGCAAAAATTTATTTAGATCATATCCTCCTCATGAAGCCCAAACCCTCAATATAAAGCAACTAAATATGATGATGCAGTCCTATGAATGCCCACTGTAGATGATGAATTAATTAAAAATGGTTAGAATTTTGTAGATTTAATTGAAGAAAGTTATTCTATTTCTCACACGGAATGTACAATGTAGGCTCCTATTTATAGTACAAGTAATCATGATTAAAAAGGAAAATACAAATCTTCAAAACCTCTAAAATCAATTGATGTATTCTTCCTATGGAAAGTAGAATCTCCAATAATCACGGTTCCAATTATTTCGGGATTTCAACACTCCTCCTC
The DNA here is from genome assembly GCA_903798405.1 of Fraxinus platypoda. NCBI lineage: Eukaryota > Viridiplantae > Streptophyta > Magnoliopsida > Lamiales > Oleaceae > Fraxinus > Fraxinus platypoda. The sequence goes on from CAIGRT010232380.1 coordinate 17,259, forward strand.
AAGTTAGATCGTAAATGTTGATCATATCCAATTTGGAGATGAAATCATAGAATTTCGGTCTAGGTAGCCCTTTGGTAAAGACATCTGCAGTTTGTGCCAGTGTGGGAACATATGTCATACAGATAGTCCTTCCTCAACTTTTTCTTNCAGTTTGTGCCAGTGTGGGAACATATGTCATACAGATAGTCCTTCCTCAACTTTTTCTTTGATAAAGTGTCTGTCCACTTTTACAAGTTTAGTTCTGTCATGCTGAACTGGATTAAGGGAAATGTTGATCGCCGCTTTGTTATCACAATAAAGTTTGATCGGCAACTTTATTATGACAAGTAATTCTTCCAAAAGTTTCCTCAACCATAGTCCTTCACATATTCCTTTTGCAACAGCTCTGAACTCAACTTCAGCACTACTTCGGGCTACTACATTTTGTTTCTTACTTCTCCATGTCACTAGATTTCCCCATACAAAGGTACAGTAACCAGTAGTACCTCATGTCGTCTGTTCATCCTGCCCAATCTGCATCTGTATAGATTTCAACTTCTTTCCTTTCATTCTTTTTGAAGAATAGCCCCTTTCCAGAGGAGCCCTTGAGATATATGAGTATTTTATAGACGGCATCTAGGTGACTTTCCTTCGGTCAATGCATATGTTGACTTACCAGACTTACTGCGAATGCGATGTCAGGTCTTGTGTGTGATAGGTAGATCAATTTTCCAACTAATCTTTGATATCTGTCAGTATCTACTAAATTTCCATCTTCATCTCTCTTTCCCACATCTACGGGTGTATTGCTTGGTTTACATCCTAGCATGCCAGTTTCGGTTAGGAGATCAAGGACTAATTTTCGTTGTGATACACTAATGCCTCGTCTCGATCTAGCAACTTCAATTCCCAGGAAATATTGCATAGGGCCAAGATCCTTCACTTCAAATTCAGTGGTAAGGCTTTCCTTAAGTCTTTCCATTTCTACTATATTATCACTTGTCAAAACAATATCATCGACATATATGATTAAAATTGCTTTAGTCCCATCTTCAAAATGCCGAAGAAACATAGTGTGATCTGATTGACCCTGATGATATCCTTGACCTCTCAATACTATTGCAAATCTGTCAAATCATGCTCTCAGTGATTGTTTAAGTCCATACAAAGATTTTTTTAGCTTGCATACTCGGTTTTTTTCATTTTCCTTGCAAAAACCTGGTGGTAATGTCATAAAACTTCTTCTTCCAATTCCCCATTTAGAAATGCATTTTTGATGTCCAGTTGTCGAAGTGGCCAGTCCAAATTTGGTACTAGCGATAGAAGGACACTGATTGTATTTAACTTTGCTACCGGTGTAAATGTTTTTGTATAGTCGATCACGTAGGTCTGTCTGTATCCCTTTGCATCCAACCGAGCTTTATACCGTTCTATTGTCCCATCAGCGTTGTATTTCAGATTGAAGACCCATTTGCATCCAACAGGTTTTTTTCCTTAAGGCAGGTCTATTATTTCCCAAGTATCATTTTTTTCCCAACGCTTGCATTTCCTCCAATACTGCTTCTCTCCATTTTGGGATTCCCAAGGCTTCCTAGATAGTCCTTGGAATTACTGTACTGTCAAGATGAGATGTAAAAGCACGAAATCCTATAGATGAAGCATTATAGGACATGGATTTTGAAATAGGGTGAAGAGTACATGACCATGTTTGTTTTCTGAGAGCAATAGGTAAGTCAGTATCAGATATTTTCGATACTTTCTGATGATTTGGAGCTATCATCGATTCTGACTCTCTTGGTGCATCGGATGTGAGATTCTCCATGTTCTTTGATTTTGGCTTTCGTGAATAAACTAGTATCTCCTTAACATGTTGTTTTTCTACATCTTCCCCTTAATTCAAGTTTTCGTTTATTGATGGCATCCTAGAATTAGATAGTGGGGTAGGTCTAGGTGGGGAAAATGGTATAGGTACAGGAGGGGAGAGATTGACGTCAAAGAACCGATCTTCACGTAAGGTCTCCCCTAAAGAGAGGTTTTCTCAAAGTACGGAATATTTTCGAAAAAGGTGACATCAAGAGTGATGAAGGTCCTTTTTATGGCAGGATCATAGCATTTGTAGCCTTTTTATGTAGAATAATATCCGATCAGCACACATTTAATTGCTCGAGGATCAAATTTACTTCTGTGATGAGAATGAACATGAACAAAGGTAGTGCACCCAAACACTCTTAGGGATAGATTAGAGCTTAGACGAGAAGTTGGGAAGTATTTCTGAAATTTCTAGAGGGGTGTTTCGAAGTTTAGAGTGCGACTAGGCATCCGATTAATTAGATAAGTGGATGTAAGAATAGCGTCCCCCCAGAACATTTGAGGCATGTTTGTGGTAAACAGTAAGGCACGAGCAACTTCTAGAATATGTCTATTTTTGCACTCGGCAATCCCAATTTGTTGGGGAGTGTCGACGCAAGAGCTTTGATGAATTATTCCATGTATTTGGAGGAAGTCTCCCATGATGTTATTGAAGTATTCTGTGCCATTGTCTGTGAGTAGTACTTGAATTTGTGTCTAAATTTGTGTCTGAATCATGGAATAGAAGTTGATAAACACTGAACGAACTTCGAATTTATCTTTTAGTAGGTAAACCCAACTAAGTCGAGTGTGATAGTCAATAAATGTAACAAACCATTTTGCGTGAGTACGATTTGGGACTCGTGAGGGTCCCCATACATCACTGTGTATCATGGTGAATGGTTTTGAGGGTTTGTATCCAATATTGGAAATGATATACGTTGATGTTTTGCAAACTCACATATTTCACATTGAAGATTAATTGACTCTTTATTCAAGAAAATATAAGGGAAAAAACGTTTCAAGTATTGAAAGTTTGGATGACCCATTCTAAAATGTCATAACATAATTTCCCCATGTCTAGGGACAGATGCAGAATCACAAACTTTAATTTGACAATATTCACTTGCGGCAGTGTTTACACTAAGGTCTACCCGTTTGCTATTTTGAACTCGACCCAATTGTTGACCCTTTAGAATATAAGCCAAATCCTCCAGGTCCATTACTAGAATTAGTCAACCCAATATTAGAACCTGGCCCAATAGAAGCAAATTCATTTTAATATTTGCAGGCCCACTCTTAAAATTGGATGGCCCATTATTGTGAGGCCCAAGTCCTTTCATCACTAGGCATGAGGCTTCAATATCGGACCCAGATCCATTCAACATTACTCTCCGACGGCTCTCTTTACACCTTACCTCTGCGAACACCTCTCGAGGTGATAGTAATGGTTTTCGGCCGAGTATTCTGCTCCTCACGTCATCCAAATCCCGATGGAGCCCAGCCAAGAACTCAAAAACCCGTGCATTCTCCAGCTTTTTCCGGTAATACACGCTGTCTTCCGGGCACTTCCACTTCTCCTCAGAACTCAGGTCAAGTTCCTGCCATAACGCCGTCATTTCAAGGTAATAATCGATCACCTCATGTTCTCCCTGCTTCGTCTGCCACAATCGGGGCTTGATTTCGAATATTTGTGATGAATTTTCAGAATCAAAATACATCTCTTTCACTGCCTCCCAGACGTCATTTACCGTGGGTAAGAATAGATTGGTTTTCCAATTGAGGGCTTCATCGAGTTGACAAGCCAAGCGGTCACCATTGAATTCTCCGATCTCCATCGTTGAAGAAGAGCAGTGTCGGTAGGCATCTTCGTTTCTCCGATTAGATACCTAAGCTTTCCTTTCCATCAATTATTAGCTTGATGGATTGTGCCCATTCTCTATAGTTTTTTCCATTAATTTTTCCACTGTGAGTGGAAACGACGAGTTTTCCATTCTTCCTGAGCTTATGGCAGAGGTGGCCTCTGTTTCGCCGTTGAAGGATTCAGAGGTCATTGAGCCTCTGTTGGCGGCACCTTTTGTCATTATGTCGGCTATGATATCATGTAGATTTAATTGAAGAAAGTTATTCTATTTCTCACACGTAATGTACAATGTAGGCACTTATTTATAGTACAAGTAATAATGACTAAAAAGAAAAATACAAATCTTTAAAATCTCTAAAATAAATTGATATATTCTTCCTATGGAAAGTAGAATCTCCAATAATCACGGTTCCAATTATTTCGGGATTTCAACAAATTTAAACAATTAATACTCAGCGGCCATTGCAATACCTAAATGCCTACCGTAAATGATGAACTAACTAAGCTTCTATTTGATCAAATCAAAGAATACATTTTTTGCCCTTTAGAAATCACATTCAGCCAACTTTTTTGACTTTCCATCTCATAGCTGTCTTTTTTGACTTCTTCAATGGTCTTTTTTTCTTCTTTTTTGCTGAAAAATGGCTACCAAACAGAAACTAAATATTGGATGACAAACATATATAGCAAGCTAAGATTCATAAAAGAAGGCCGAAATATACGATAAAAAATGTGGTCCCTCTTCTAAGAACTTGAAATAACGTGGAAAACAATAAAGTGTCGATAAATTCATAAATTATTGATACAAAATAATGTTATGGACACAATATTATACATTTCATCAAAAAAAAAATTATAATATACTTGCTTGTGGTCGCTCTTCTACTTTCACCAACGATATTTTTTCATCAACATTATAGTTGCTTATCATTTCGGGATATTGTGGGTCACTCATGTTCCTCATTATCAAGACACTAGTTTGACACTGTTATGGGCTCAATTTGATTGTCTTTTTTTAGATGAATCTAGGTTGCTTATAAATCTAATGGGTTTATAAGAACAATTTCACTTTGGAATTCAATTTGGAACAATTTCACTTTGGAATTCAATTGATAAAAATCTTGACAGACGCAATTTGTTGGAATGAAGTCTTGATTAGGTTGTATATAGAAGATTGGGAATTGGTAAAGGAGGAAAAGAACGATTCTTCAATTTTGGGGAAAACGCATTCTTAATTTAACTGCGTCAGCGGTCACGTAAGATTTTCGTTTGCCACGTGGACTTTTTTGCCTAGTTGAATGAGTGGAATTGATATGATGATGAATGAGTAATTTTTTTTTTTTCAAAAGTGAATGAGCGGTTAGTAATCTTTTATTTTCGTGAGTAAGTAGTAATCCGAAGAAAATGTCGTAGCTCGTGACGGTGAATTAATTAACTCTCTTAAAAAATAATTAAAACAAATACTCCCAGTCTCTTAGGGATGGCAACGGTTCGGTTCGGGGTCGGTTCGGTCAAAACCATAACCGCACCACAGAATTTTTGGTCATACCATAACCGTATCATAATCATGTAAGTTGGTTCGGTTCGGTTCGGTTTGGTTAGGTTCGGTTC
>CAIGRT010232390.1:0-14120 GCA_903798405.1 Fraxinus platypoda
CAAAAGACCATAGTACAATACCCTTGAAATACCACTTAGAGAATGATGTTGAAATTATGCATCCACAATTTCTTCAAACTTAGCAGCAGGAGGGGCAACCATAAACAAACACAACCAACACATTTGACTACCCTAATGCCCTCAAGGCCAAATGTACTTCTAAATCACAAATAAGATCCCTGCATCATAAATAAAAACTCAAAACATTCGTAATCATCATAAAGTCACATACCATAAGTTTAGGTAAGGGCAACCATAAAAAAGCACATACTCGAGAGATATTGTTGAGAAACTTGATATTGCATAGGGAAGATATTGATTTTATGTTAAAGATCTGATACCAACTACTCGTCCCAATAAAAGGAAAAAGATCACATGTTTACATGAGTGGAAGCTACACTCCAAATGATCCCAACGAATAAATATCTCGAAAAAAAAGGAACACGACATTGAAATAGAGATAAAGGAATGTGCATGAAAGAATAGACGCACTACAAGCCTGACTACATTGTACACTAAATTTGGAAATCTATGTAACTAGTAGGTTTGACTTGCTTGATGAAAGGATGGGAAACTTAAAATTATGGAGAATCTCTGTGTCTAATTAGTAATTTTTATTGTTTTGATATAATCAAAATTGAGCAGGAAAGTAATGAGTAATTTGAGATCAATCTTTAGAAATAATGCCTTTGGAGAGAATAAACATCAAGCTTGAGAATGTGTGCATCTCGCGAGAGTTAAAAGGAAAATACATTTTACCATTGAGGGTCGGGATTGAATTAACTTGAAAATTTGTTCTTTTTGCAATATTGACTGGACCTAGGTGATGATTTAATTTGGATATTTACACACATCGGTTGAGTATCGGATGAGTTAAAAATAATTATATTTTAGTGGTGTTGTTTGGAAGCTTGTTATGAAATGACAGTACAATTTTAAACATGAAACAAATACAGCATATTATCTAGTCGAGTGGATCTTTATTTTTCTTATGCTTGTGTAATAGAGCATCTCTAAGAGACTCTTTAAATAAAAAATGCTCTTATTTTAGATAGTCGAGGCTTAAAAATGAGTTTCAAGAGATTTTCTATTTTAAATTTTTAAAATAAAGAGTGAATTTGACTCTCCAAATTTAGAGAACCAAATGCATTCTCTAATCTTAATATACAATGATTGCATTTAATAAATCACATATTATAATACTCTACTTCTTAAACTATTCAAACCACATTTAAATTGATTGGTCAATTGACGTATAAAAAATTATGTTAAATAAAAAAAAAATTAATAGTATTTTTTGGAGAATGTGGTTAAAAAGTAAGGAAAAGATTTTTATTTACGTGCAGAATATTTTATTGTGTGAATATATGGTTACAAACAATAGCATAATGACAGTGGAGATAGAACATAATCTTGTTTCTTGCATGATTTGTAGTCATTATTTTTCAATCTTGTATTTGTTGAATTTAAATTGTGTTTTCTCGTCTTTTTTTATTGTTCTTCTTTATTATATCTTTCAATAATTTATTAGTTTCTTTGAATCTTCACATATCAAAAGTATTTTCAATAATCTTAAAATAGACTCTCAAAATAGAAAATTAAAAATAAACTCAAAACTGAAAATTAATCCAAATGGACTCTATTTTTTATTTATTTATTTTTTTTGGAATGGTAAATCTCCTCCTCCGTATTTATGAGGGAGGAAAGAGAAAAAGATTTCAAAATTTCAATAATTATTGGACGATGATGTAATCAAATTGGATACTATCAGACGATTTTTAGGGAGTAGTTGACTGTAAAGTAGTATTTAGAAAATAACATAAATAAAAAAAATCCCAAATATATTCAGTCATAATCAATTACAATTAGGTTGAATAGAGCTCTAATTGAAGTTAATTAGGTGAAGTTGTATCATGCTTTGTTTTTCTTCAGAGGAGGTATTGGTCTAGTCCTCCTTCCTTGCGTGTATTTTATTTTTACCAAAAAATATTCCACCTAAGTGAGGAAAAAAAAAACAGAAAAAGACCCTTTCAAATGACCAAATCTTTGGCTACCCTACCTGAAAAGCCCCCTATGCGCAGCCACATTAATGTGTGGTCAAAAAAGGACCAAATCTTTGATAAAATGTTTTGACCTACAATTTAATTAAATAGGCCATTAATCACAAATCATATAATTTACGGTCACGGGCACATACAAGTCGTCACAGTCATAAAAGACACAATTTGTGAGTTACAATCACATATTTAATTACAAGTCAGACATTTTAATAGACACCAATTACCCAATTAAAGAGAGTAGATTGAGAAATGGTTAAAGAGAGAGACGGTAATACCTGATTTTTGTAAAATAAAAAATAAAATTAATGACCTGATTTATAAAAATCAAATTTTAAAACCATGGTTTTCGGTAATTTTTCCATATGTAAAAGGCCAAAAGTACTTCCATCATCTTCACCTACTCTTAAATTACTTTACAGTAAGTAGTGGGTTTCCAAAACTGTTTTGCAAAAGGGTAGAAAAATAGTGCACGAGAGTTTTCATCCCCTACTTGCCGACGTTACAAGTTTGCAAATGAAAATAGGGATTTTAATGTCCAAAAGCTCTTCCACCAATTCGTAAGAACAAAGTTACTCGGTCTAGCCAGGGCCGAACATGAAGTGAGGCTCAAGAGGTTCGGGATCCGAAATATATATATTTATTTTAAAATATTATCATATATTGGTTGTAGTGTGTTGTTAAATCCGTATGTGTTCAAAAATCTTTTTGGAAGTTTTATTTTTTTCTTTTCGGTTTTATTATAAAAATTCATCACATTTGATGTAAACCTACCTTCTCTCTTGGAACAATGAAGCGTCAACTTTTTATGACAAATTCTATCCAATTTGGGTGTTGGGTTCAACACCAAATGACGAGCAATTTGAGCCCTAATAGCGATTTTTACTTTAAAAGAAGTTTTCTTGGTGGATGCATTGAGATTTGAAACTTTTGCCCCAATAACTAAAATCTTCTTTAATTTCTTACGATTATTGAGAGTTACTTAAGGATCTTATTCATTGTACAACTAAGCTGAGCCAAACATGCACTAAACCAAGAACTTTGCCTCCAAACAGAAAGAACAGAGAAACAATCACCCTTATCTTCTAAATGGCCATATCATGAAGTTACATAAAAAGATTAAACATCTGAACAATCCCCTAAAAGCAGAAAGGGAACCAGAAGCTAATAACCAAAACCCACATGAATGAAAAAACTAAAGACGGGATTAAAAATAATTGAGAACAAATAAATTGAACAGTACCAAAAAATTACAGGACACAGTAACAGTCCTGATTCCTAAACACAAGGAAAGACAATTTCCAGTCGGTCAAGTATACATACTTCAAACCATTTGCCCCTGTTTGGTATTGATAAAAATTCAAATTTTACTTTTAAGTCAAATTCAATAATCAATTTTAACCACATATTTTATGGGTCCTACAACTTTTTAACCACACAATTCATCTAACTGTTATCAAAATCTACTAAAAATTTGATTTTAATCCCCACCAAACAAGGCAAAATATCACAACACGCATACAAACTGCCAACCTTCTCCAGCAGTTGTTTCATTATAGGTCTCCAATTCTACGGCAGTAAAGTTCGAAGATGTGGGAAAAACGTCTCCTCCTGCTGGATCCAATGGGATTCTTAGAAGATAAATAGATAGGAAATAACTTATTTTCCATGTGATTTCATCTTGATCCCACTGGGATCATCTTAACAGCAGCAGCAACTGGCATGCCAAGAAATCCAAGCAGAATGCTCGCAGCCCATTGCTGCCAAGTGAGAGGGTGTGTATTGGCAAAGGTACCCAGGAACTCGACAATAATGATTTGGAATAGAGCTGTGCAACTCAGCACAACCACAAAAATATAGTTCTCCAGTATGCCTTCGAAAACATTTATCTTGTCCATATCCCTCGAGCTTATCTCGTTGAAAACCTGCAAGAAACACAAATCAATAAAATTTTCTGGAAGTAAAATTTATTTTGCAAATCTGAAGTCAGGTAATATTATTACAACTATGAGATTGGCTGTATACTTGTGAACCCAATTAATTTCATGGAAATTAACGTTCAATTTCACTGTAACTGACAAGAATTTGGGGACAACCAACGAAATAAAGTTAATACTTTTATTGTTCCTTGAAATACCTGACAGAAGACGAATGAGTTGAAAATTAATGTGTTAAGAATCAAATCGGAATCAGGGCCATCAAGGTTGAAGACTGTTTTTCCTGACGTTTGAAGATACCATATGACAACAAATTGATAAACAGATTGCGCCAAAATGTTCCTCCACATCACATTGCTGATAAAGTTTCCTTTCCTTCCAACTGGTGATCTCTTCATTAAGTCATCATTGGGAGGTTCAGTGGCCAGTGCAAGCGCACCTAGAGTATCCATGATCATGTTGACCCATAGAAGCTGAACTGCCGTAAGTGGAGCATTGCCTGAAAAGAAGTCAATGCAGCAGAACAGAAATCTTAATGAAAACATAAATTATAGTAGTCAATATATTGTATAAGAGAAACCTGACATGGAGATTGGTGAGTTTACCTGTCAAGCAGGCTGAAGAGAAGTTGACAATAAGAGCAACCACATTAACTGTCAGCTGAAACTGAACAAATTTCTGAATATTCACGTAAACTGAGCGCCCCCATTTTGCCACGGTAACAATGGTAGAGAAATTATCATCTAGAATTATAACATCAGCACTCTCTTTGGCCACCTGGAAAATTATGAACCAGAAAGCAAGCACCAATACAAACAGAGAGAGAGAGTTCAGCCACCAAATGTTAGATACTGGGGACCGATCAAAAGCTCCAAATGACAGTGGTCAATGATGATCATGTTAAAAACTGGAGAGGAAGAGGGGAAAAAAATAAAAAATAAAAAAAAATCTATTCATAACCTCTCAAACCCATATCCTAATACAACTAAATGTCTTCTCAGTGTGAAAACTGGTTCACGCTAGAGTGCACCCAAAAAGTAGGGAAACGCCTTTCTTGAGGAGCTAGAACAAGCCAAAGTTAAATCAGCCACAAAATGAGGTCTAACTACAAGAATTGACATAAGATCTCTGAATGGAAATTATAGCAGTGACCTTCAATTTTTAAAGGTTTCTTATAGATACATTTATATCAAAGCCCAATTAAACAGGCAGAAACACAGAACAAAACTCATTACGAAAACAAAAGAGTAGTATTGGATTATATCATAGTAGAAGGACAGACAACTAAACAAATACAATCATTATAGTAAAGCTGCAATGTTAGTAGAGTCAAAGAGGCTCTACAATGTATTTTTAATGCTCTTTCCCTGTCCAAGCTCAAGATGGTTGAATGTTTTTACAATGCCTGAGGTAATTCATCAAGTTGTCCACTGACTTATCAACTATTTATTATGCTGCTAACATCATTCTTTCCTACCAAAATAAAGGGACTCATCTTGAACAAAGAAAATAGATAAAAGCAAAGGAACATTGAACATTATATGAACTCATTTTCCAGTAATATTCTGCTCTTCACTGGATGTTTCAATTGAAGGGCCCAGTGAAGCATTCATATAAGTTTCAGAAAAATATACAAGAGATCTCGTTGCAACTAGAAAGCCAAGGATGAATGTAATGGACAAGAATAAAATAGCATTCAAACATCACCTCAGTTCCAGAAATGCCCATTGCAAGCCCAATATCTGCCTCATGAAGTGCAGGAGCATCATTTGTGCCATCACCAGTCACTGCAACAACCTCTTCAAAAGTGGATCGCAAGTGTTTCACAAGGGTATGCTTATCCATCGGTGAAGAACGAGCCATTACCTTCCAAAGAAGTAAATCCGTATGAGATATAAATCAACTATATTTGGAGAAAAAACTAATCCAAATAAGTTTATAGGTGAACCAATCGCCAATTAGAAAAACTATATTCAGGAAGAGAATCTCTTATTATCTGCACAAATGCCACATCTTCCCATACAACAAACTGTGAACCTAGAGTTAAAATGAGTGGAGAACATCGCACTAACAGTTATCCACGTGGGTCTTTTGGATGGGTCAAAGTTTGGGGAAATACCAAATTATTAAGTTAAACCAAGTTAACAGATTAAGAGTTCTACAATGAAATAATTGCCAAATTCCTGACAAAAAAATACTAAGAATTCAGTAACATGCAGTAGGAGCACTCGAGGCAGTAACCGATTTCCAAAATAGAGTACCTGTAGTTTCGGGATAAGTTCATGCAATTCTTCTTCACTCTTCACACGAAATTCTGGGCCTTCGATTGCAATACCATCGTCAGTCAATATTCCACATTCTCTAGCTATTGCCTTAGCCGTGTTTATGTTATCTCCGGTAACCATCCGCACTGTAATACCAGCTGACCTACAAATTGCAACAGACTCCTTGACTCCAGGACGAAGTGGATCCTTAATACCCACAATTCCTATCAAAATATAACCCTCAAAGGGAATAGGATTTTCAGCAGAAAAATCACTTCCAATATCCTTGTAAGCAAGGCACAGAGTTCGCAGAGCTTCACTTGCAAATTGTTCAATTGTATCTTCCAGAATATTAATGGATGTTTCATCTAGAGGAGTTACCTCACCATTTGAGTTCAGAACCTTGTTACATGCAGACAGAATAATTTCAGATCCACCTTTACAATGAGCCTGAAAACCTCCTCCAGGAAGCTCCAGAACTACACCCATGCGCTTCTTCATAGAATTAAATGGCTCAACTTTGACAAGCTTTGATGCTTGTCGCTCTGCTTTAAAATCTCCTCCCAGGAATAAGCCAAAATCCAAAAGTGCAGCCTCAGTGGGTGTACCAAGAATTTCAATTTTCTCTTCTTTACTAGTGACTATCTCTCCCCCAGTGTTGGTGAATATAGATTTCATCAGCATTCTCACAACAGAATCAGAAAAATCAGAGCAGAATACAGAACTTGTCATTGAGTTACTAACTTCTTTCACTTTCCCACAAATGCATGCTTTTACAACAGTCATGCGATTAGTTGTTAGCGTCCCAGTCTTGTCACTACAAATAGTTGTGGCAGATCCCATAGTCTCACAAGCAGCCAAATGGCGGACAAGGGCCTTGTCGTTCATCATCTTCTTCATGGCAAATGCAAGACTTAGTGTAACAGCTAAAGGCAAACCCTCAGGAACGGCAACCACAACAATTGTAACTGCAATAGCAAAGTATTCCAGCATTTCCAGGGCATCATCACCAGACAAGCTCCAGTGGGACCTTTCTATCATTTTGCGGCTAAACAACCCTTGCACCAAAACAGCAAAGGTGACAAGAGCAAAAAAGAGACCAATTTTTCCAATTATTGTTGCCACTCCATTCAGTTTAACCTGCAATGGGGTCTCATCATCACCTCCTTCAGTAAGTGTAGCCATCAATTTACCCCATTGGGTTCTCATCCCAACAGTAGTAACAAGCATTTTGCATGATCCATCCTGCACTTTAGTTCCAGATAGGAGAAAAGGATTTTCAGCAGTTACATTAACTGGTTCACTCTCTCCAGTTAAACTTGATTCATTTATTAACAAAGAATAACCTGAAACAAAGAGTCCATCAGTTGGGACCTGATCCCCAATAGCAAGATGAACAATGTCCCCAGGAAGTAGATCAAATATTGAAATTTTTTGCCTGTACCCATTTCTAGTAACCTGAACTGTAATCTTTTTCTTCTCCTTGTCTAAATCCTTGAACTGTAAGGACTGTTTATAGTCACTTGTGGCAGTGACAAATACTACAAGAAGGATACTTGCAACAATCCCAAGTCCATCATGAGCGCCCTTTGGCCATCCTTCTGTTGCGATACCAACAATCAAAGACACAAGAGCACACACTGCAAGTATTATGAGGGTTGTATCTTGAAGAGCTTCCCACACAAAAATCCAAAAACCCTTGGCTGGAATCTCAGCAAACTTGTTGATTCCAAAAATTTCTCTTCTTTTGTTGAGCAAATCCTCGGAAACACTTATTCCATTGGTAAGTGAAGTGGAGAGCTTGTCTGCAATACCCTCAACCCCACCATAAACTTTTAACTTACTCAAATTGTGGCCTTCAACAATGGATCCTAACTCATCTGCACATATTTCAAAACCTGCACCCTTGACTGCCTCAGGTACAGTGTAACTTATACCTGGAGACACACAGCAGAAAATCAATATAAACTGAAGTGCTGCACAGCAAGCTTCAAGTTTGACTATAAAAATCATACCTTGAATAAAACTGAGAGCAGCTTGTGAAACTAATACTGCAATTCTAAGCTTCTCCTACAATATTATACAAAGTTTAGACGTTTATAAAACAGGATATAACAACTTTCTAAAGATTGAGAAATAAACAGAAGAAAAAGGGGTCTAGTAGCAAACTCTACTTTCCATGGCAATGTGTTAGTTCAAAACCAAATAGTCAAACTGAGAGTTTAAAAGATTCACATTTACTGCATCACAAAATTCCCACAACTTCAGAATTATACCTTCTGTATATGTGGCAAGATTATGTTATGGCCTATTGTAGTTCAGTTGATCAATTTTCATCCATTTTTATTTTTAACAAATCCATCATAAATACGCGGAATTTTTTGAAAAAAGAAAAACTCATAGCTCAAAAAAAAAATTCCACTTGTCTTTTTTTATTTCAAGCCTTGAACATGTAAAAACATTCTTTTGTCTACAAGTATGCCACTCAGGCACCTCATTCTACTTCCCAACGGTAGAGAATATCAGATTTCATAATTATCGATTTCCATTCCAGATTAACCTTAAAGATTCTCTAAGTCTAAAAAGCAGAATCATTCGCAAATGACGGCCGAAAACTGTGAAGGTGTAGCTATCGTTTTCAGTAGAATATTAATCACTCTGCTCCTATGAATCAAGATTTTGCCCTGTCGTTTATGTAAAGGCAAGTAGAAACAATCCTTGGTACTTGCATTATTTTATATTTAACTAAAACCTAGACAAAATCATGATTAAATTCTAACGAATCTTCAATATTCCAGACTCCACAACGGAAAAAAACCACATTTTTTTTTATCCGTTAACTGTTAGGTCGTTGATAGAGTCAATAACAATACAAGGAAATAGATATTTTCGTGGCAGTAATTTCAAAATATAATTATATGAGAGAGATTTTTAAGTAGTAGAAATTAACCTGATTAGATTTTTGGATCTCGCGAACTTCGAAACGCTTGGAGAGATTAGCAGTAAATCTGAACCTTCGTTTACGATTTTTCACCAGCCAACACGCCTTCCTCCACCGCTGCAACGCCTCCTCCGACGAATTCTTCGCCTTCACCTCCGTAAACTCCTCTATATAACTCCCCATCAAACCACTTTTCTTAAACTACCAAACCACAAACATAAAATCTCAGCTTATTTTACCTCCAGATGGCGAAAATAAATCCTTCTAATCCACCAAATCTGCTGCTTCGAAATTTCAGCAGCTTTATTAGTTTGGTTTACCTAATCCACTGTATATACTACTTTTGGAAAAGTAGTTGATGAAGACTGCGCTTGACTATGGAGTCCCCGAGAGCAAATGAATCAACAAAGAGAAATCTACTGAGATTGCCAGAGAAGATTGGTATTTTGAAGATGGCGATTGATTATGGGAGCAATGGAAGGAAGAGTCAATCATCCGATCCTCGAAAAAAAAAATGGAATGACTGGTGTCTGAAGTGCGTTTAGGAGCGTGAAGGCGATTTCTCCCCCAATTAATGGAGAGTATGCACTAACTACATACGCGCTTTGTTAGTTTGTTTTTCAAAATGTAGTAAATATTTCCATGGTGGTCCCTAATTCTTTGCAAAATCATTCCTGTACTTCAATACTGGTTACTATCATCCTGAGCCTTTTCAAATTGTTGACGAAAACCGTCCAAATGGACATTCAAATTGATGTTTGACCCAATTTTCAAAGGACACTATCGTACGCCGCTTCATGTATTTATAATAGAATTTAGCATGTTTGGTAGTTTAATTTTAATTTAAATCAAAGTTAATAACTTATTTAATTACACGAATTTAAATCAATGTTAATAACTTGTCAATCACATATTTCATTAATTTTTATTAAAATTTACTAAAAATTTGATTTTAATTTTATCCAAATATGAGCTTAATAATCAGCAACATACTCGTCTCATTTCATATAATATATTTGTAACTATGATTTCCCTGCGCATATAGACCTAACAAAATGTTGAAATCAGACTATGCAATCATAAACAATCTTGAAAATGGAACTTTAAATTCTATTCGTCCATTACAAAGAGATGAATTACATCGTTTTTCACAAAAAAACTTACATTACACGTGTTTAAGCAACACACACCGCAACATCATTGAACGGCCATAACTAAGCCTCTTTTTGTGTATCATTATTCCAAAAAATTATTTGCTACAGTAAGATTCTCCACCACACATTTACCTAATAAAATATTCTACACATAAATCAATAAAGTTACTTTACTTTCCAACCACACATTCTCTAAAAAATACTATTCATTACTATATTTTTCTCCCAGTAATGGGAGACAAACACACCCCAAATAAAACAAAATTCATGAAAATAGAAAAAATGCACACATAAAATATTCTTTGAATGAAACATATAAGAACACATTTCTTCATTATGTTGGGTCTATCACCTGTTAAGGAATAAAATTTCACATCAGTTAAATATCGAAATATAAATCAATATATAAGAATTTGAGTCACTCATCTTACTAATGTTGATCTTTTAAGAAGAAATCCTAAGTTTTAATATTATATCAGAGTCCATAAAATTTTAACAAGCAATTCAATCCAATTAAATCTCAAAATTAACACGTGAATTTCAAAATTGATTTGCTCAAACGAGCCACCATCTTGTAGAGACATGCTAAAAAATAAATTTCACATTGATTAAGTATTAAAATATAGAGCAATATATAAGAGTTTTTGCTTCTACTCTTAGTCATATTGACCTTTTAAGATGTAACGTCAATCTTAATAGCACCATCTCTTGTTATGACTAGACCGTTCACATTTCTTGCATGTCGTCATCATCCTAACTCTTTTAACATTTGTACCTATTGGTTGTTCAGTTGGTTCGCGTCTCTAACCTTATCAAGTCTACCTACGTATCTTCGTTAGTGGCTCAAAAGGGTATTGTAGCCAAAACTCATGACTTGACATAAATCATATAATCAAGAATGTGTCTTAAGATAGCTTTCATTTTTGTAACATTATTAAAATTATAAAGTTTCCTAAGATAAGATGCATGTAACACAACAACATCTACGTGTGTTGCGTGAATCTTGTAAATGTAAGCAAAGTAAAAATGAAGAAGCAGAAGAGACTAGGGTTACATACAACCAAATAAGCTATTGTGCAAAAGTAAGAATATAAGAGGTTTAAATAGTCTAATAAGTAAAATGACTAAACTATTCTAACCAAACAAGTAAAAACTACAACTTTAGCCTTTAGCAATACAAAGTCCCCGTTTGACAATCATTATTCGAAAACTCATATTTTATCATACTCATTTTCAACCACACATTCACGTAATAAAATATTATGCATGTAAACCCAAAATTTTTTCCTACAATTTAACCATGTATTCTCCTAAAAACCACTATTTAAAATATTATTTTTGAGATAAAAAAATTGGCAATCAAACAGGGGCAAAATAACATAAGTACAAATGGTATAACTAGTTATGATAACTTCACCTCTGAAACTCATGATGTGGCAGCAAGATGCAGTTGAGTTTGTAAATATAAAGATGAAAACATTGAACAGGGTGGACTTCGTGAAAGGTTAGCAAGTTGTATCGATGTAGGAACAAAAGTAGAATAATAATGTTATACTAAAGAATGTGATGAATAAGATGACAATTAATTTTAATGTGCTTTGTCCTCTCATGGAACATGAAGTTATTAGATATCTAAATAATATTCTTAGTATCACATTACATAGGAGTCAGAGTAGGAAGAATAACACATATATCTACAAGTACCCAATGCAATCATACAATTTCAGTGATAGTGGACGATGGGACATTATAGCACGATACTCAGCCTCTACGAAAGATTGAGAAACCACAGTTTGCATCTTAATCTTTCAAAAGAAAAGAGAATCACAAAAAATAAACAAAAAATAGTTGGGTCACTAGCCCAATTAGTATCATGGTATGCACACGGCTCTAAAAACGAGATCGATTGAAATAAAAGACTCCAAAAAAAGTGTCATACTTTAGTTGAGATAGATAACCCGTAGGAGATTAATCAACTTCTATGCACAAGAAGTAACGTATGGGGCCAAAGCCCTTCATTTCATATTGTATATTGATAGAATGAATATCCAAGTCATAAATTTGGCATTGTTCATATTCTAAGTATTTCTACATACTTATTATCGTCAATATTATTGAGCCTAGGTTTGATTTCAATTTCAGTTAGATTCTGTTTGATTGGCAAAGGTGGAAAGACTTTTCAATTCCATATAAGTTGGAAAATAAAAATTCAAGTACCCCATAGAAATGCATTTTCCATGAAATTGGTAAAAAAACAAGCTTAAAGTGGTTGTATCTTGGAATTCGAACTCTATTTCCACTTTCGTATCAAACAGTCAAAGTAGAAATTGAATTGTTCGGATGTGACAATTTAAATGGAATTTAAACAGATCAAACTGGCCCTTATATAATCTCACATTAGTTTAGCTTTCAAAAAATTCTTTATCATAGCATTCCAATAAAAATAATTTTTTTCCATTTAATATCACATTAGTAAATTGAATAGAATCATTGTAAGCTTAATTCTCATAATTATCATGTTTGAATAGATTATGTATTTGTAACGCCGTATATGATTAACGTGATAGATGTTTACGCTTTCCTAATATTTATTTAGTGTGTAGTTAATAATTCTATTGTTCTTGTGATTGACTTTATCTTGCAGTAGAATGAACAATGCATGACCTAAACGATTAACGTGACAATCAAATTTAATAACAATACACACACTCATATATATTTTAATGAAATTAATAGTAAAATGTGTTATTTGATAAATGTTTATGGTTTTATAGCTTACTATCATTACGAAAATTAATCTACAATATATTTATTATTATCACATTTTATAGCTTACTATCATTACAAAAATTAACGATTATGATTTTACATTTAATAATTTAAGATAATTTTTATATTTAAACTTAATCGACAATATATTTATTATTATCACATTTTAAGTTTTTTTAAAAAATTTAAATAGATCCAAATGGATATTCATATCGTGAAATATCGAATCAAACGAAAATTTGTAGGAAAATAAAGTTCGAAAAAAAGACATTGGAATGTGGTTGGGATTGAAAAGAAATATAAACAATCACGACTTTACGTTTCACAATTAATGTAAAATTATTTTTTATATTTAAAATTTATCGATCATATATTTATCATGGCCGCACTTCAACATTTCCAACAAATTTTAAATCGCTTAAAACGAATATTCGTAACTTAAAATACTGAATCAAACGTGAAAATAATAATAATAATAATAAAGCTTAATTGAGTCGAGCCGTCAAGCTATTATACTAAATCAAACGTTAAAAAAAAAAAGCCATCAAGTCATTTGGCTCGGCTCGGTTTATGAACAGTAAAAAAAAGTGACTCTTTTATTTATGTAGAATATTAAGTGAATTTAATAATTTTTAATTTAATTAATAGAAAGTCAATATACAATGCATTATCTCCGGTAATGGAGCTAAACTCACGGGTATTTTTATTTGCAAATGATCATATTTTATTTATCTAAAAATGGAAGTCGAGATTTTACTAATTTAAATACAAACAAATTATGTTCTCTCATTTTGGCATGTGCACGTGAATTGTGGAATTTTCTTTGGCATGTGCACGTGAATGATGGAATTTTCTTTGCAAAGTGATGTCAAGGTGTCAAGACGGACGGACCTGCCAGACCCGTAAAAATCGGCCCGGATCGACCCGGGATCGCGGGCCGACCCGTGACCCGAGCGGGCGGTTCATGGGTCAAGGAGGTGTGACCCGCGGGCTTCGTG
>CAIGRT010232402.1:0-32593 GCA_903798405.1 Fraxinus platypoda
TACATTAAGTTTGACATTCATAATGTGTCAAAATCATGATCATTGATTTGAATAATGATCATAATTTTGACATATCAAGAGATGTCAAACTAACTGTACAGAAAGAATGTACAATTAGTTTAATTCTAAAATATATATATCTACAACGTATCATCTTCTCACGTTAGAAGACCCTGGTTGAATTGGGGAAAAATAAAAAAAAATTAATGACACGTGTTTCCTCCCCGTTTTGGCAACACGTGCTTGGTTAGCCACCTTTATAGCGTAAAAAAATACGGCCATTTCTTAAAGCAAGGGTTATTTTTGTTAACTAATCTAGCCACTCACCCAACTTCTTTACAAAATTGGGAATTAAACAACAGTGGAGTTGTTGGGTGGGGGACAAGGGGTCTTAGAGCATGTTTGGTCAAGCTTAAATTAAAATTTAAGTTGATTAAACATACTTTTGATTCACAAATTCTCGGTGTCCACAACTTACTATTTATTTATTTATTTACAAATTCTGTAAGATCTACAAATTATAAGTATTTAAAAGCACAATCAAAGACGCATTTAAGGTTTGTTTGATGTAGATTTTTTGAGAATAGATCCTGTGAAAAGTGATTTTTCGGGAGAATGTATGGATAAAATTAGAGAAAATTACGAGTTTGAGAAAAATAATTTTAAATAATATGTATCAAACAGGGCTTAATGATTTCATTTTAATATCTGGGCTGACCCATTTAACAGTAAAACAGGAGACTATTAATAACTAATCTGGATGGGTTTAGAAACTGAATTTTGAGTGTGCAGTCGTAGGCAAATACCCTGTACTTTATGTACAACTGTAAAAATAATTTGACAAGTCGCTTTAAATTCTGTATGTACAATGATTTAAAGAAACCCATTGGAATGAAAGTGAAATCACCCGCCGCAGTAGATCCGGTCTCCACGTGATTATGATAGACACGTCGTCGTTTGAACTTACGTGGTACTTGGACATTAATCCAATCCAAGAATCAATAGTCGGTTGTTGATTTTCATTTCACGCCCGCGGCAAGAGAAAATAGAGTCCCTTTCAGCTCCCATTTTGTTAACAAACAGAAACCCGAAATTAATCACAACAAACAAAATTCACATATAGATTTTACACAGCAATTTGCAGTAATCAATTTGCTTTTCAAAAACAACACAGAGAGAGATATATAAGGTAGGAGTGTTAATTGAATGGCATTGCTGCGGAAGTTGTTTTATCGGAAGCCGCCAGATGGACTTCTTGAGATCTGTGAAAGGGTTTACGGTGCGTTTTGGCTCCTTTTTTGTTGCTTCCCTACTGCTTTTTTAATTTCTTCTATCATTTTTTCGAAGTTACTGTATAAACTAGTTTATCCGAATTTCCTTGTGGATTTTGGTGTACTGTCTCTTAGCTTTTTTAATCTGTGGAAAGCTGAGAAAATTGTTCTCATTATGTCGAGAAATTGGATAAATTTAGGCAATTTAGCTTCACTTTTGTCTATCTGACCCCTCTATGATCTCACCAGAATGGAAATTGATTTACAATCAATGTTGGGATATAATACACACGTGTTCAATGTAAACTTTTAAATGTTGTGCTGTTGATATAAGTGCACGACTGCAAAATTTTCAACTATGTATGCTTGGTTTATTGCTTTTTGCTTTTCGGGCAGGAGACAGCCATTGGATTATTAAATGCGAAATTCCAAGTGGGAGCTAGGAGAAGATTAATTAACTACCATTACAAGTCAGACTCATTAGACCCACCAAGAACTAGTTACTTCTCGGGCTCCTACATGCAATTGCAGTGATTGAGTTGTGATACTGCAAGTGACATCGTGTTACCATTGAATTAAACATTTTAGAATTAGGGCATTGGGGGCTCGGAGCAGGCTGCTTTAAGAACAATAGATGAATTCAAACGCATATATGTGTGTATGTACATTTTTCTGTCCGTAGTTACATATTATCTGATTAGTAAATCAAATGCATACTGTGGAGGATCTCATATGCAATTCTCCCGTAATTTTAGAGATTTATCGATTGGATGTTTACTTAAGATATTTGGTGCACAACTAGAAGCAACTGTTTGATGATATTCTCTATCTTTGAGCTCAAGTATATTAAGAAAACATACCCTTTATCGAACACCTTATTGTAAACCTATCTCCATTCTCCATCAAACGTGTTGAAATGATATTTACTGTGTGCATATCAATTTTTCTCAAGTTTTCATTGCTCAAAGTACACGGTAGTTTTAGTATTTTGATGTCAATCACATTCATTATTGATAAGTAATGTCTTCATGAGATAATCCGAGATAGAAATTATGTTATATGACATGGATAGGGAGTTGCATTAAATCATTTGAAATTTATGGGAGAGTTGTGTTAAATCAATAGAAATTTATGGGAGGTATAATTTGGATGCTATTAACATTTCTTATGCTTGGAAATATATGATAATGCAATTTGAGGCAGGTACTTTTGGTAACTTTTTCCTATGCTTGTTGACTTTGATGGGTTTAGTCAGCATTTTACTTGAGATTTAATTATTTGAGACCATTTAGAATATAATATAAATATAAAAAAGGCATTGCTGGGAAATAGTTTAAAACAACCGGAAATTCAGGTTAGCTGAACTATACTGTCTAAAAAGCTCTGAATTATGATTTAGATTTTACTGACGGTAATCTTATTTGGTGTGCTTATGTTAATTGTTTGTGGCGGAAAATAATCATTGGTGTAGGTAAAGTCATGTGTTATGTATCTCACACCATTTAAGAATTTTACAAGTTCAATCTCCATTTATACGTGGAGCTCGATGACTGAGAATTGCATGTTTTTGTAAAACAGTGTTCGATTGCTGTTTCACCACAGATGCCTGGGAAGAAAAAAATTATAAAGGCTATGTGGGAGGAATCATTGGTCAACTTAGGGAACACTACCCTGATGCTTCAATCTTAGTTTTCAATTTTCGAGAGGGGGTGACACAAAGCCAGATGGCAAATGCTCTGTCAGAATACGATATGACCATAATGGAGTATCCTCGGCACTATGAGGGTTGTCCTTTGCTTCCAATGGAGGTGATCCACCATTTTCTTAGATCTAGTGAGAGCTGGCTTTCACTTGGTCTGCAAAATGTACTTTTGATGAACTGTGAACAGGGTGGTTGGCCAGTTTTGGCTTTCATGTTGGCTGCATTGTTGATATATAGGAAGCACTATAGTGGAGAGCAGAAGACCTTGGACATGGTTTATAAGCAAGCTCCTCGCGAGCTTTTGCACTTTCTGTCCCCGCTGAATCCCATCCCTTCTCAGATAAGGTACTTGCAGTATGTCTCTAGGAGGAATGTTGTCTCAGAATGGCCCCCACTAGACAGGTCACTCACCCTGGATTGTGTCATTATTAGAATGATTCCTGATTTTGATGGAGAGGGTGGGTGCCGACCCATATTTCGTATTTATGGACAGGATCCTTTTCTTGTCGCTGATCGTGCTCCGAAGCTTCTATTCTCAACTCCAAAAAAGAGTAAAGGTGTACGACATTACAGGCAGGTGAGCTCTTATGTTCTATAAAACTTTCATGTAAGTGAGTGCCGAGATATTCACTTTTTCTGTAAGGCTTCAAAATGGAAATGATCTTTTATTTATGCTGCTGAGCTGTTCTTAATTTTGTGATTACCATAAGAACTATTGCTTCTATGCTGTGGTTACACGTAACTGTTTCTCAAAGCTTCTGTGAAAATATGTGTGAATTGTGAAAATGGTTTGGATGACTACTACAGCCTCAAGTTTACTCGAGTATATCTAGTAAAGTTAATTCTATTGCTGGGCAAGATCAGGAATGAGAAGATAGAAGGCAGAAGCTACCAGTAATCTGCAAATTTAACATTTTCAAATTCTTTCTCAAAGTAAGATATGCTGATGTGTTCTTGTAGTCTAAATGAGTTGGGCACATGATTCATCCTTGTGTGTGTGGATGGATTTACCTAAAAAATATAATGGTCAGTGGCATTGATACTTGGTCGAAATGGTAGGATGCAACGGGGACATGTTGCTATCCATGTATTTTATCTGTGTGCTCCCTGGATATCTCAGGGAAGAACGTCAATGGAAAAACTCAAAATCATTTCCCATACGCATTTTAAAGTCAAACTGAGTATTTTGATTGATTCTGAAATAAAAATAGATATCAAAATTATGGACGACCGTTGGGTGCTCCTTAAATAGTGTTGAACATTGATACTACAGTTGTATAAATGAGAAAACATCTTAAGTGATACTTAGTAAAGTTCCCCTCATGAGTAATGAGATATAAGAGAACTACCTGTGCTACTATCTCTTGGGAAGTAGACTCTCTTTCCTTCTTTGGATCTTGTGAGGAATAAGTTGATTTTTGCTACCAATTTAAAGAAATGAAGCTGGTGTATATTAATTTGGTGAAATGATATAGCTCAAAAGTTTAGGTCTTTGATCTCTTTACCTGGAAGATCTATGTAAAGATTGGTTGTGCCTTAATCTGAGTCTGGTTCTCTCTAATATGATAAAAATTCTTTGCAAATGAGTATGAAATTTACTGGTATAACACACACCCCAGGCATATTTGGTAATTTTGAGAAGTTGAGAAAAAGAAAAGATAAATAATCTTTTCTCCGAGTCCCTTCCCGAACACCTATTCCAGTCCCTCCCTGTTGCCCCTCCGGCCCTCCCCAACCTCTCATCGCTCCCCACCCCCACACTCCACCCCATCTTCCTTCTCCCTGCCTCCCATTGCCCTTCTCCTCCTTGCTCAGGTCTAGCACGCCTTTCCAACTTTTGGCCACTCCTCACTCCACCCTTGTCCCTTTTCCTCCCCTCCCTACCCCCTTGTACAGGCCATCTCCCCTGCAGGTATTTTTTTCAAATTGAATATTATTTTTATTCAAAAATAAAATAAGAGCATAATTGTCTCAAAGAAACACGAGATAATTTAACAATTTAATTGAGGAAAGTTGATAGTTAAATGCCAAGAAAAAATTCAATGGGGATTGAATTGGTCATTTAAGTATAGGATGAGGGTAACATTGTAGTTGCTTACATCTTCAAACACTCCACTTGTAGTACCGTTTTCTTCAAAAGTCTTAACATGCTGAATTTTTATAAATGTTCAAAACATTTGCTCGCTCTAGTACCATGTTAAATTACTTAATCTAAACATTTAAGCTTTTAGAGTGGGTAAGGGATCTTCTTTTGTACTATATTTTCAACAAAAATTATAATGATTTGCAAAAACTAACAAAATATAGTGAGATGAAGTACTAATATTTTATTAGCATCACTTTTAGTATTGTATCAATAATGTATATAATATTTATTGAACTTTTGGGTGTATTCCATAGTAAAACTTATATGCTCACATCAGGGATTGAGTGTTTGTCGTGCAATAAAAACAGATTTTTGATGTACCACGCTTTGTTGCTCTCAATCCTTGTAAGTTGTAAGGAAAATGTGATGCAGTTTGTCATTCAGGAGACAGCTGATGCCCTGACTCGGGCTTCTTTTCTGCAGATTGGCAACAGAGATACAGAGTTTTTTATATCTTTCCTGGAAAATAGGATGAACTGGAGGTTTTGTTTATGTCCCTCATAAAAATATTATCTTAATATTTTCCAAGAAAAAAATATGAATTATGAACTGTAGAGATTTTTATTCTTAAACTTGGAAGTTTATTTAAGCTCCTGCAAGTATTCTCATTTTGGCTCCTAAGAGTTATCATTCTATATGTTCTATTTGTTTATCGTGTCCAATATATTATTTGAAGCTATATAATAATTCTCTCTCTATGTACACACCATAAATGTTCCTGAAATTTTGGTATTTGGCCTCCTTGTCTGTTTTCCAGGTGGAATGTGAATTAGTTAAGATTGATATCAATTGCCATATCCAAGGTGATGTTGTAATGGAGTGTATCAGCTTACACGATGACATGGAGCGAGAAGAGATGATGTTTCGTGTCATGTTTAACACAGCTTTTATTAGGTCAAATATCTTAATGCTCAACCGGGATGAAATTGACATATTGTGGGATGCAAAGCATCAATTTCCCAAGGACTTCAGAGCAGAGGTATGTTTCTCTATAACTGTTTAGAAGTGGCTAATTTTTTGTTCTTTTTTCAACAGTGAATTAGCATTATTCATGCATATTATTGTTTGGATGAAGGTTCTTTTCTCAGAAATGGATGCTGTTGCTTCTATAGTTCCTGTAGATTTTTCCTGCTTTGAAGATAAAGATGGACTTCCAGTTGAGGCATTTTCTAAGGTTCACGAAATCTTTAGCAATGTGGATTGGTTAGTCCCAAAGGGGGATGCTGCAGTTGATGTGCTCCAACATCTAACTGCACCAAATATTGTCCTCGAAAAGATGGAAACTTACTCTCATGTTGAAAAGGCTCAGAGTAAATGGTCTGCTGCATTAGAATCTAGTTCTATTAGCCCAAGATTTTTTGTGTCAGAGAAGCCGTCCGGTTCTCCAAAATCGTCCTCAAATGCAGATGAGGTTAAAAAGCATGCTGAGGACCAGTATCTAATTACTGAAAGTGGGGCAACAATATCACAAAGGACAACTCCTATTCCTCCCATAGAACATTCTTTTTCCATAAGGCCTGTAGAATCCAGTGCTTCTTCACCCTTGTCAGTGACACCAACTTATCATCTTTCGACGGGAGTAACTCTACATTGTTCACTCACTAAACAGTCCGACATCAATGCACAAGAAAGTGGCATGGCTAAAGTGGTTTCACCTCTCCCTATATCTGAGGCTTTGTCTCCAAAGACAGTTTCTTTAACTCCTACTCCACCTCAACCTCCTAAAGATGCTGAGCCTTCATCTCATCTAATATCACTGCCTCCTCTTACACCCCCATTGAAGGATAAGATAGGCATGGGAGCTTCTCCTCCTTCTAAAATGTCAAATGCTTCAACTCTGCCTTTGAAGGAAGATACTGTGTCTCAGCCTGGCTTATCGATGTCTCTTCCCTCAGCAAGTGTTCCTTTAAGCCCAAAGAGGCATGATAAATCAACTGCAGACCGTCGTCCTCCATCTCCATTTTCTCCTCCTCCTTCCACTACTTCTCCAACCAAAGGTGCGGTTAAAGCCACTAGAGTTGGGCGTCCTCTATCACCTCCACTTCCTTCAATCAATACTCCCTCAGAAACAGATGTGGTTATAAATACTGTTGGTACTCCACCTCCACCTCCTCTCCAGACAATATTGACGTCATCACCAGATGCTGTTAGATCTACTAGAGTTGGACCTCCTTCACCGCCTGCTCTCCGTCTCGCTTCTCGCATAATAGAAGATGTATCTGTTAAAAGTGCAAGTCCCGCCCCTCCTCAACGAATTATACACCCTCCAAGTCCATCTAGCAATGAAGTTTCAGCTTCTAAACTTGGGGGACCACCACCCCCACACCCACCATCTCCAATCCCTCCAAAGGAGAATTTTGCTTCCGTAGGTGGCCCTGTTTCACGATCCCCTCCCCCTCCCCCTCCCCCAACCCCACCTTTAGTAGAAAATTCAGCTACCAGAGCTGCACCACATCCTCCTCCACCTCCTCCAATGCCTTCTAAGGAAAGTTCCTCTATTAGTGTAGGGCCCCCTCCACCGCCTCCAATGGCTCCAAAGGAGAGTTCCTCTGTTAGAAGAGGGCCCCCACCTCCACCGCCTCCTCCTCTGCATTCTGAGCCAGGTGCAGGACCGACATCAATGTCTCCACCACTCCATCCTCCTCCCCCAGCATCTTTAGCACCACATTTTGTACCTTCGGCACCACCTCCTCCCATCACTCCCAATAAAGAGGCTACTAATTTGTCAAATTCTTCATCAACTAGTAAGAGTAGAGGTACTAATGTTTCTGGGTCTCCATCTCCTCCACCACCTTCTATTCCTCCCCCAGGCACAAAAGGAAAAAATTCTTTGGCACGGACTGTAACTTCAAGGAACAATCAGACAAAGAAACTGAAGCCACTACATTGGTTAAAATTAACGAGAGCAGTTCAAGGAAGCTTGTGGGCTGAGGCTCAAAAATCTGGCGAAGCTTCCAAGTACGTTATGCTTAAAAAATGAGACTGGAAAGATTTATCCACTAAACTACCTTCCTTTCTGTTTATAACTTGGATGTTTCCATTATATATGTTGTTCATATTCTTTTATGTCCGTTCTTTGTGTTCAACAGGCCACCGGAGATTGATTTTTCGGAACTTGAATCTCTCTTCTCAGCTGCAGTTCCAAATCCAGATCAAGGAGGCTCAGGAAGAAAAGGAGGTTCACGAGCCATATTGGGACAGAAATCTGAAAAAGTGCAACTGGTGATCTATATTCTTCCTGTTTTATCTATGTGCCTTATGTGTATTATTAGTCCAAAAAACTAAAAAAATACACAGACATTATTTGATTCTACTGTTAACGAGTTTCAACCTTCTGGCTCATTGATCAAAAAAAACTTTATTGGATGAGATAGCACGTGCAAGTTGTCAAATGTTCAATGTTTGAGGAATAATTTTTAGCATCTTTTGTTGAAAATTGTGTTTTATTTCCTTCTCAATATTCATTGTATATGTAAGTTTCTCATGTTACAATGTGTTTCTTGATCAGTTAACGAAATAACATTTAGTTGTCTTATTTTCTAATCATTCAATGCTACTCTTTAAGTGATTGACTTATCACATAGTCCCTCTCTTTGGGCGTCGGGTGTGAGTTCGTCCTCTATCCCTTTTCTACTTGTTGACAGAAAAGAAAGAGGATCGACTTTTATGGTTACTGATGGTGAAACTTAAAACGTTGTTTATCTCTCCTTCTGCAGATAGATCATAGGCGTGCTTACAATTGTGAAATTATGCTTTCGAAAGTGAAGATACCATTGCATGACTTGCTGGTGAGCTAAATTTTATACGTCTATTTGCACTCATTTTTTGAGCCTGAATTTGCCTAAATATTCTGTCAAGCTGTAGATCTTCTTACACAAGTCATTCTCCAACATCTTTCATTGTAGATATCATAAATGACTAGATTTTGTTTTTCAATTGGCAATGGTAAATGTTGTGGTTGTTTCGGTACTTCTGTGAGCCTTGCACCTCTACTGAGTAATGCCTGAGTCACAACATCAAGGTCTGACCCAAATTAAGCAAGGGCGGCCTCTTCTCGATATTGTGCCATTTACAGTTTGAATTACCGCATACTTGTTTCATAGCTTTCAACTGTTCTGGCTACTTTCTTGTATACAACAATATGAACTCGCTGGTCCCACTTTGGTCGTAAATCTTGACAATTTCTAGTATACCTGTTCTACACGGCATCTTTTCTATTTGTGTAGTGTTTAATTGCAACTTTATTATTCCATCTGCATATAATCTTCTCAGCAGTAGGTTGAGGTTCTAATTCTTTATGCAATACAATCTCATGTGTTGTTTCAGAATTCAGTACTTGCGTTGGAAGACGCAGCATTAGATGTTGATCAGGTTGATAACCTCATCAAGTTTTGTCCAACGAAAGAGGAAATGGAACTACTTAAGGTGAGACATGCCAAATTTAATTTGCTAGATTTTACGTATCGAGCTCTCAGAAGCATCAATTTTCATTTAGGCCTTAGTTGGTAGACAGTCATACAGAGTACAAAACAAATTTTTGCTTTCTTTCTGTCTTATTTTAGCTGGTCATTCCTGTTTCCAGGGTTATAAAGGAGAGAAGGATAAGTTAGGAAAATGTGAACAGGTTTGTAGTATATGGTTTCTGCTTTGTTCATTTAGTATGTTGGTGTCTGTTTTTGAGGTGATTCAATTGTATGTACAACTTACATGACAAGAATAAAAATTTCTTTGTGGGTTTTTTTATTAACTTCAGTTCTTCTTGGAGTTGATGCAAGTACCACGAATAGAATCGAAACTGAGAGTGTTCTCATTTAAGATTCAGTTTCGCTCCCAGGTCAGAAGACAGTATAAGTTGCCTAATTACCACATATTCAGACTTTGTTTTAACATATACTTTGTCTTTTTTTTTTTCCCTCTCAGGTTTCTGACCTAAGGAATAGTCTGAATGTTGTAAATTCGGCTTCTGACCAGGCATATAATTTTATCCGTTCATTAATGTCTCACTATTTTAGATGATTGAATACAAGTCCTTTCCTATTTATCCTTTCTTATTTATCTTTGCTATTGAGGTATCCTCAGATCAGGGGTTCTGCTAAATTGAAAAGAATCATGCAAACAATTCTCTCTCTGGGTAATGCTTTGAACCAGGGAACTGCAAGGGGTAAGTTAACCTTCTTGTTCATCTAGTATCGTGGTATCTTCTTTATTTCCCAAGTTCCAGTTTTTCAATACGTTTTGCTGAGTTTTTCTTTTGCCCCCTTGACATTATGTCGAAGCTTGAGAAAAACGAATCGAAAATGTGAAATGAATAATCTTGTACGGAAGTTGGTAACAATAGGATAATCTACGCCTCCATACAGTTAGAACTTGATTATTATTATTATTATTATTACTTCAATATTATCTTAATATTAATAAAATATGGCTACTGTAGTTGCTGTTATCAGTGATGATGTCTTTATATTGGTTGCTACTGTATTTTATTATAGTTATTGTTGTGGTGTTGGTGCTTTTGAGTATATACTTAAAATGGCCTCTGGATATTTATTATCTTATGTAAACCTTAGCTAAAATTCATAAGACGAAGTAACCCATAAATATTTTTTTCAACGTTATCTTTGTTATGGTTGATTTGGTGTGAAAACATGATCTTTTCTGTTCCCGTTCTGCAATTAGAGGATTCAAGAAACAATTGTTACTACAAGTTGGTTCACCTAGTGTGTTACCTTTGATAGTATCGTTAGCCTAGTTCATCCTCCTTTTTGCATTAGGATATCCTTTGGTCATTGCTTCCTGATGATACTTAGCTGTTTAATCCCCAATGTAGATTTGGAAAAGTTATTGCATACATCTTTTCTGGGTGCTCATGGTCTTGGGACTGGAACTAGTCGCTGATAAAAGACTAGGGAGAGAGATGTTAGGGGAAAAGGAAGATCAGATTTTGTTGATTGCACAATCAAACTTCTAGAGAAAATACATTGAGTTCTGGGCAGAACATTTTATTTCATTCATCTAATCACTCTTAATACTTTCGGCGTGTTCCTGAAGAATGAGAGGAAGGGCAGCTTAATTTAATACTTCACATGTTATAAACCTGATCTTTAGCTAAAGCATAGAGCAACTGCTACATGTGTGAAATGGCTTTGAAACTGTCCAGCTGTTGAATTTTAGTATGACATGAAGGCCTAAATTGGATGGTAAGTTTCCTTGAACACTGCATATAGAATGTTAGTTAACAGCTGAGTTAACTATGGAAAGCGAAAAGGCTTTCAGATATTTTGCTGGTTTGTGAGACAAGGTATAGGCATCGGATAACAGAAAAAAATTAGGTGACAACTTGAAGACAAAACAGTCGGTACCTTGTAAGTTCATGTCTGTGAGAAGCCTCAAGAATTTGAATGGTACGCAACTAATAGAAGTTAACGGGAAACTGTAGGAGAGATATAAACAAATCTGTGAACGACAAAAAAATTAAATTCTTGGGGTACTATCATGGTTCATATTCAACAGTATTCAGATTGTCAAATACACCTTCAGGCTTCAAGTTAATGAGTTTTTATTTCCCTCAACTATGCGAGCTTTCTATTTGTTTCTGTAATTCCAACCCATGGAGCTTGTTTATCAGGGAAGGATGCTACAACTATCGCATTTATAAAAAGCTTCAAGTCAATGAGTTTTTCTTTCCCTCAATTATGCAATTTTTCTATTGGTTTCTATAATTCCAACCCATGGAACTTGTTTCTTGGGGAAGCATGCTACCTATAGCAGTTATAACCATGGAAGGTGTGCTTTAAATATAATGACATGCCCTTAGGATATATTTCTCACCTTGTCAAACCTACAAAATCACCATGCATTTCGGATGTCGGTTATTGGATTTCATCTTCCTCATCTGAGGCCAATTAACATGCTACCATTATAATATCTTGATTCATTTCGTTGTTCTCATTCCACACTATGTCAAGAAAGGTAAATGTCAGTTTATGGAAATGATACCCCCTATATTTTATTACATTTCTTGTTTGTCTCTTGATTGAAATTGAAATATATTTCGCTACCTTGTTTTGATGTTGATAGACATATATTATTTCATAGTTGAAATTATATGTGGAAATTTCCGAATTATATTTCAGCTCATTGTGCATAACATTATAAAGGAGCTGGTATATATACACATGAAGTTAACCAAATTCTTTCCTACAATTAAGCACGCATAATTTTATCCTACGTTTAAGCATAAAATTAAACATAATTAAGCTTAGTCAAATACAACTATTTTATACTTGTTTTCCATACTCCTCTTCAAGCCGGTTCGAAGATATATATCATTCGCAGATTGCCAGGACGTGAAAGAAAAACAGACAAGACACTTTTTGGTAAAAGCATTTGCTTTTCACTAGTGACAAATGAAATATAAAGGGTAATTAGCACATAACGTCCTTACCTTTCACTATTATTGTGGAAAACGTTCTTACCTTTCATTTTTTGACATTTTCACACTTATTTTCATATTTCATTGCACAAAAGGTCATTTTCATCAATTTTCTCAATTAAAAGTTGTGAAATGATGAATATACCATCCTGTTTAAATATAACAAAAAGAAAAAGAAAAAACTAATTGAAACCATAGTCCCAAAATTTTTAAATGAGTGCAAACGAGTCTCAAAGAAATTATTAATAGGGTAATTAGCACATAATGTCTTTACCTTTCATTTTTTTGGGCATTTTCACCCTGAATTACACATTTGATTGTGCAAACAATCATTTCTATCAATTTTTATTCAATTTCTGAATAAGATGTGAAATGACGAATATACCCTCCTATTTTAATAAAAAAAATAAAAAACCAATTACGACCAGTCTCAATTTTTTTTTTTTAAAAAGTACAAAATAGTCCCAAATAAATTAATTTTTTGGAAAAAAGTGCAAACGAGTCCCAAATAAATTATTAAAAAGCTAGAAATTAACAAAAAAATAATTTTCTTTAATTTTGTTTTTTATTTAAATATGAGGGTATATTCGTCATTTCACACTTTTTTATTGAGAAATTGGATAAAAATAGATATGAATGATGGTTTTCGCAATCAAATGTGTAATTAAGGGTGAAAATATAAAAAAAATGAAAGGTGGAGACTTTTTCACAATAATAGTAAAAGTGGGGAACATTATGTACTAATTACCATTTTAATAATTTAATTGGGACTCGTTTGCACTTTTTAAAGAAATTTAGGACTGGTTGTAATTAGTTCTTTCTTTTTCTTTTTGTTTTATTTAACTAGAAACGTATATTCGTCATTTCACAACTTGTAATTAAGAAAATAAACGAAAATGACATTTTGCGCAATGAAAGGTCGAAATAAGGGTAAAAATGTCAAAAAATGAAAGGTAATGACTTTTTCACAATAACAGTGAAAGGTAAAGACGTTGCGTGCTATTATATAAATATGACCGTTTTCAACTTTCACTTTGATAAAGTGTGTCAATTTCAACATATTTAGTTGTCATGTTGAACCTGATTGTGAGCAATGCTGATAGCAGTTTTATTATTAGAATAAAACTTTATTGTTTCGATCTTGGCTACTTATAGTTCTTTAAGCAATATCTTTAACCACAACAATTCACATATTCCTTATGTCATTGCTCTAAACTCGGCTTTTGCATTAGATCTAGCAACCATAGATTGTTTCTTACTTCTCGAAGTAATTAGATTTCCTCCAATTGATGTGCAATATCCATATGTTGACCTTCTATCATCTATCAAGCCTACGCAATTAGCATCCATATAAGCTTCTACAAGAAGATGATTTTTTAAGAAAATTAAGCCCTTTTCGGGTGTTATTTTCAAATATTGTAGGGTTTTTAAAATTGTCTCCATATGGATTTTACAAGGAGAGTGCATATATTGACTTACACTTGTAGCTAATGCAAGATCAAGTCTAGTGTAAGACAAATATATTAGCTTACAAATTAATCTTTGATATTGCGCTTTGTCAACCGCACAACCCTTGATAGTAGCTCCTAAGTTATGTTTTGGAGCAATTGGAGTATTACTTGGTTTGTAGCCAGACGTACATGTTTCCTTGAGAAGATCTGAGACCTATTTTCTTTGTGAACAGAATTATCCCCTTTATAGATCTCACAACCTCGATACCCAAAAATATCTCATCTTTCCAAATACTTGATATCGAATTCCTTGGGAAGCAATTTCTTAAGATTTACAATCTAATCAATGTCATTACCGGTAACGATGATATCTTCAACATAAACAATCAAAATAGTAACTTTTCTCACATTTAGAGTGCTTAAAAGAATAAAGTATGATCACATTGGCTTTGTGTATATTCAAATCGGTGAATTACCTTGCTAAACTTCTCGAACCAAGCTCGGGGTGATTGCTTTAGTTCATACAAGGAACCTACATACTTTCTTTTGCCCTAGAACATCCTTAAAGTCATCTAGTAACTCCATGTATACTTCCTCTACTAAATTCCTGCGCAAGAATGCATTCTTTTGCCCTTGAATTTTTTTTGGCAACATGAGCAAAAGTTTCTTGATAATTAAGCCTGTAAGCCTGTGTAAATCCATTTGCCACAAGTCTCCCTTTATAACTTTCAACTATCGTATCTAGCTTGTGTTTCATCGTGAATACTCATTTACATCATACTGGCCTCTTTCCTAGCGGAAAATTAACAAATTCTCATGTACTGTTCTTTTACAAAGCTCTCATTTTCTCATAAATATCTCTTTCCACTTTGGAACAGCAAAAGCTTCTTGTATAGTACTTGGAATATGTTCACATGAAGATGGATTAGCAGTAAAAGCTTTGAAAGAAGAAGACAGCCTCTGATAGGAAACATAATTTGAAATAGGATGCACAGTACAAGATGTAACACCTTTCCTTTGAGCAATTGGAACATCAAGATTAGAAATATCAGTCAAGACTCTTTGAAAGATTAAGAACTGATGAATTACCTATGTTTTCCAAAATCTCTGCATTTGATTCGGATTATTGTGATGTTGAGGAAGATGTGTATTGTTCCTTCTCAAATAATTGTTTAGTTTTTGTTCTCTATCTTGAACACGCTCAAGTGGAGTTATGGGAACTGGAGAATAAGTTACAGCCTACAGGCACTAGAGAGAGGGGCGTGTGAATTGGGGATGATGACTGAGAGTTCCTGGGAAAAAATTAAGAAATGTTAGAAATGGTTGTTGGTAAAACATGGGAAATATGAGAAGGGGACAAAGGGATAATAGGATGCGTAGATCAAAATGAATCTTTCTCATGATTATTCTCTCCTAGAAGAGAAGTGTTGGTGACGGAAAAAAAAAAAAAAGAATTCTTAGGAAAGGTAATATCCATGGACACAAAAATTTTCCTGGTTGGAGGATAATAACACTTTGTAACCATTTTGAGTATGGGTATATCCTAAGAAAACACAATGAAGAACCCTTGGAATGTAGAGTGGTGTTTTAAAAAAAAAAAAAAAGCGATGATAGGTATATGCTTTTTGGAATGTCGAGTGGTGTTTTGAAATCCATGACCCTTGATGGAATCCTATTGATAACGTAGGTAGATTTAAGAACAGCTTCCCCCTAAATGTTTAGGAACTATTACAGTAAAAATTAACGCTCTAGCCACTTCAAGATGTTTGTTTTTCTTCTCAGATATTATATTTTGTTGAGGTGTATCTACACAAGAACTTTGGTGTATAATCCCATAATGAGTTAGATACGAACCTAGAATTGAGGAATAATACTCTCTTCTATTATCAGTTTGAAGAATTTGGGGATTGGCTTGAAATCAAGTCTTAATCATATGGTGGAAATTTTGGAAAGTTTGTGCAGCTTCTAATTTTTCTTTGAGCAACTAGGCCCAACTTACATGAAATGATCATTTATGAATGTAATTAACCACCTAGCCCCAAATATGTTTTGAACACTTGGAGGTCCCCGAATATCACTATGTATCTAGGGAAAAAAGGGATTTGACTTTTTATATATTTGTGCAGGAAAATGAGCCCGATGATGCTTGGATAGCTCACATATTTGACGTTGAAAGTCATGGGTATCCTTATCTTTTAATAAAGTAGGAAAACTATCTGTTCAAATAAGGAAAGTTTGGGTATGCCAAAGTTGAATTTCTTGATTTGAAGTTGACTGAGTAGAACTCAAGTGGGTATGAGAGAGTACGTAGACTAATAGGTCCAGCCTCGTAGTAATGAAGTTCATCAATCTCCTTTCCAACACCTATCACCTTTTCCATGCACAAGTACTGAAATTCAAATTAATTAGTGAAAAACTTAGCATCGCAATTAAGACATTTAGTGATTAGACTAATTAAAAGGAGATTAGACAGAAAGTTTTAGGACATGTGAAGCTGAGTCAAATGAGACAGTAGCTGAAAGAGAAATACACCCCTTTTCCAGCAATTGAGGATAGAGACTTGTTGACAATTTTAACTCTCTCTACCTGAAAGAGGAGGCATAAGAAACATACAAATTTGATTAGTTTGTCATGTGAACTGTGGCACCAGAATAGCTAATCCACGAATAATTTGAATGAGAATGAACATTTAAGCTCGTGGAATGAGAAAATGCACAGAAAGATGAGACATTGACCTTCAGATAAGATTACAAACAAACATTAAAACATGAAATAGGCTTGAAAGAGTCAAAAAAAAGAAAATGAGAAACCGGCATTGAAAAGGTATAAATCCGGCCAAAGAACAACTGAACCAGCTTTTGAATACATCTGATCTGGTACAGAATGTGCTGAACACGCCTGAAATGCGTTGAAACAACCAGAACAACAAGGAAACAGGCTAAAATGACTGAGAAATATGCTGAAACGACCTCAAAATAGGCTGCCTGGAAATAGTGGAAAAACCAATGTTTTGAAAATTCATTCGGGCATCGACCTGAAAAAGATAGTCAAGGGTTAAAAGGTCTACAAGGGTTGAACTAGCATCGGACTGCATGCCAAAATTAAATAAATAAATACACCCACAAATTATAAAATATTGTAATAACAGTATATTTTTTAATTGTAGTATTACTAATTCAAAGTAAATATAAATCCATGTTTATTAGTAGAATTATTATCCTATAATTTATTTCAAAACTTCAAAACCTAACAATCAATGTCTAAATTTGTTCAAATTGAAATTGTTTGTGCCTATTTACTATGCTGGTGGCCATGATTTGCTAATGGAAAGAATGAAATAAACTGTAATCATTTAAGCATTTTAATACATTTTTTTTATCCGCACCACAGGATTAATATGGCGTTGGAGGAGGAGTATCTTTTAAAAGGAATAGCACTTGGGATGAAATTCAAATATTGGGCCTGCCAGTGCAATACATGAACCTATTAAACAATTGAATTTTTTTGTAAAAAAGAACTTGATTAACCGATAAAACCATGACAGTTTTCCTTTTCACGGTTAAATCGGTCGGTTCAATGGTTCATTGACCGATTTCTCCATTTATGGTTAATATATTATGACCGGACCGGATTAGAGGCCGGTTCTTTGTCTCCTCGGTTACACTAGTTGGTCCAGTCCATTTTTCATAACATTGGGAAAAACAACTTCATTTGCTGTAATTATGTGATTATAGTTTGTTATTATTGATCCATACTATTAGAGTCTCACATTGGCTGGTGATATTTACATGATCCACTTAATAAGGTGAGGGCAATCCTCCCCTAACAAGCCGGTTTTGTTAGGTTGAGTTAGACCCAATATCCTTTCTAATATGGTATCAGAGTAGACCCAGTTTTGCAATGTTGGGTGCACCCAATATCAATTTGTTTACAATTGTTTGGCATGGTCCACGCTGTGCGTGAGGGGGCATATTAGAGTCCCACATTGGCCGGTGATATTTACACGATCCACTTAATAAGGTGAAGGCAATCCTCCCCTAACAAACCGATTTTGTTAGGTTGAGCTAGACTCAATATCCTTTCTGATACATACATTACCTTCTAGAGCATTTCTAGTGCATTATAGTTCATAACCGTGTCAAGGGGTTGCTGAAGTACTAAAGATGCATGCTCTAAGTGACCAGCCCAGGAAAATGAAAGATACTATCACAAGAAGATCTGCCTTCAGCAAATTAGTAAACTTGCTAGACTATAGTTGGTACCAAATTAATGGAGAGTTTTAATCATACAGCTTTGTGTATATACTTACACGAAGGACATAAGCTTCAATTCTTTCAGATTTCTGTGTTCGATGTTATGACCTCGTCTATATTTTTGAATTGTGTTTGATATCAAATGTTAGACCTGCCATTTACTTGGATCTCATCTAATGTTGTTGTTGCAGGCTCAGCAGTTGGGTTCAAGTTAGACAGCCTCCTCAAACTGACCGACACACGTGCTCGGAACAATAAAATGACACTCATGCATTATCTTTGCAAGGTACAAATTGACATCTTTTTGTGGCTCCTTTCTACATTAAATGTTACTTAGGTCCATCAGACTAACAGTCTAATCGTATTCCCATGTGAAAATAATCATGGCTTTCTTGTCTGTTGTACTGGTATAAAGGCATTGTGAATGAGCGAGAAGATTCTTTCAACCAACTTATGCTTATCCTATTATATGTTTGATGTAAGTAGTCAGAAGCAATAAAGATGATATGCGCTGGAAAGACATACTTCCAATTTATGGAATTTTTCTTGTTCCATTTCTGATTATATGAGAGTTCGAGATCAGTAAATATCGTAAATGCTTATTCTTGCTTTCCTTTATGAGGCAAAAGGCGAATTAATATAATCAGGAGCTCGCCAAACTTTCCATGGAAGAATTATCCTCGCCCAATTTTTTGTTTTCCATGTACTTAGTTTGTGTTAGAACCACATCAAGTAGTCATTCGTGCATGATTTAATTCCAACTCAACAAGAAGATAGTGAACTCTTTTGTTTAATTATTACCAGGTGCTTGCTGATAAACTGCCAGAACTTCTTGATTTCTGGAAATACCTTTCTGACTTGGAACCTGCATCGAAGGTACTTATTGGACTTTTCCATGATTATCTTAGATAATTTTTCCAGAGACTGAAGCAATAATCAATTTCGTTATATAACTGGGTTATGTTGACTGGACCATTCAAATTTCTGTCCAGATCCAATTGAGATTTTTGGCGGAGGAAATGCAAGCAGTTAGCAAAGGACTGGAAAAAATTGTGCAGGAGTTGTCCATATCTGAAAATGATGGTAGTGTGTCAGAAAATTTCCGTAAGGTAATTCATGAAATAAATGAAATGAAAGTTTCGAAGATGTATGAGTCTGTATTTTAATCAATTTTCTATTACTCTTATAGTTTCAACAGCAGCTGATTTTTTTAGCAAGAGCATTTAATTGTTGTAGAGTAATAGGACGTTAGGAATCATGTGATTGTAGCTTGAAAACTAAATAAGTTGTTGGAGGCTCTGAAACTTTTGAGTTTCATATTCCTGTTGTGTCCATGTTTTTCAAATGAACAGCTGCATTTCTAGCAATTCCATATGCTGAGTGAACTCTTGGTCTCAGGCTTTGAAGGAATTTCTTTGTTTTGCTGAAGGTGAAGTAAGGTCCTTGGCTTCACTTTATTCTGGAGTGGTATGTATCCCCCATAAGCAAAACATTCATATTTTTAATTTTTGACGTTTAAGCACATTAACATTTCCTTGTCCGGTGTGTATCAAATTCGACCTTGTACAGGGTAGAAATGTGGATGCCTTGATTCTTTACTTTGGAGAAGACCCATCTCGTTGCCAATTTGAGCAAGGTACTTTTCACTTCGCAAAATTAAGGAAATGGATGTTTGTATAGCAGTTTGAGGAATTTAAGTTTTCTTGAGAAGAATCTGACCTCATTTTTCTCAGTTTATTCATTTTAGTGCAATTGGTGGTTCTTGGTTCAATGAAAACCAAAACATTGCATGTGTCATGCTTGTTGCAATCCATTCTAGCATCACGCAGTGGTAATATTTTGTTCCTAACCTGCAAATGTAAGTCCTTTAATTTACTTTATATTTCTTTTTTGCTGCAGTGATTTCAACCCTGTTCAACTTTGTGAGAATGTTCAAGCAAGCCCATGAAGAAAATTGCAAGCAGCTGGAGTTAGAGAAAAAGAAAGCAGAGAAGGAAGCTGCAACTGAGAAGCTGAAGTTAAATGCTTCGGAAAAGGAAATTGGACACTCCATACATTCTCAAGTCAAAAGTGTCAAATAACTAAAAACTGAATTTTCAATATGACAACAGTAACCTATTTATCATCAACTGAAGATGAAATTATTGTCACCAGCATTCTCATACCTTACTAGATATTGTGGGGTATTAGAAAAATGTTCTTG
Organism: Fraxinus platypoda; assembly: GCA_903798405.1. NCBI lineage: Eukaryota > Viridiplantae > Streptophyta > Magnoliopsida > Lamiales > Oleaceae > Fraxinus > Fraxinus platypoda. Next base: position 20,459 of record CAIGRT010232402.1, read on the forward strand.
TTGATGGTGAAACTGGTAAAGGATGTATATCTTGCTATGTTGGAAATTTGGAGCAAGAGAAATGGGCAATGGAATATCTGGACAGTGTTGGATGCCTATCTAGAAAGGTATATCTTTAAAATTCGCCATTCTATTATAGCTTTTATTTTTTTTATATTTGAACTTATCTATGACAAGGAAGTTATCTAATTCCAGTCTAATTCGTGTCAATTTTTCAGTAGAATCTGGGGATGCCAAGTTTGTTCTCGTTAATATCTTGTATATATTTTGTTAGCGGAAGAATGAAAATGTAAGATATTTTCACAGAAGGATGTGATATTCCTTGTTCTTTAAAGATTCGGTACACTTTTTCACAACTTAGATTTCGTTCCTGCCATCACCTTGTACAATATTCTTTTTGAGTTGCAGCAATATTGTTAAGATATTACCATGCCAATCTAGTTTTTGCTATCCCTCTAGCCATAGTTCTTATTTAAAGGCTTCAACCAGCAAAATATTGGAATGTTCATCCCTTCTGTTATATGATAATGGCACACTGTGCTGAGTGGTGACATTCATGTTTTCATCCAACATAGTTTTGTTTTCATGATAATGGCACACTCCATTCATTTTGACATATTAATTCTTCCTTTTTTCCAGCACTTCGTGGATTATAGCTGAAAACTAAATTAATGCATGCACCTTTTTGTACCTTTAAATGAATTTTGCTTTTTTTCCCATTGTCGTTCTTATATATAATGGTATGAACAGTAACACTATATTTATTGAAATTTCATTGTCCAGCAGAAAGATTTGTTTATCAAGATATCGACACGTACGAGCAAATGAAGATATAATCAGGCAGCATAAACTACATCAAGTTTCAGCAATAACATTTATGTTTCACAAAAATAGTGTTTTTTTCGGGCTATTTGTTTTTCATCCAACAACTTTCATACTTTTTTCGTAATTAGGCGTTGGACGTTGGAACTCATCTTATTGTATTGTAATTAGTTATTGTAAATGTTACCAATGGAAGGTTGTTTGAGCTAGTTTAGAGTTAGTCGGCAAGAAATTTGCTACAGAAATTATTTTTGAGTTAGATTTTAGTTGAGAATGGTAGATGATAAAATGATATTTCCAATTAACTCCTTTTACAATGTTATGAGAAAATATTATATTTAGAGAACAAAATGATTTAATTGTTAAAAGTTTAGTTGGTCTAAGCTGAATTTTGATATTCATATAAGAAGAAAAAAAATAAAGAGAAGGGCTTATACGTGACGTGAGTGTACAGTTATAAAAGTGAAAAAAAAAAAAAGAAAAAAAAAGCATGTATAACCAAGTAAATAAAAATAATTTATGAAACACTACATATAAATCTGTATATGTTGACAGCAGCACTAGCCTATAACTAAGAAAAACGCGCACCATTAATTACAATTTTTTATTATTCGCTCAATTGAAAATCCATTGAAATTTCAAATTAAAACAATTAAAGGAAGCGTTGACTCGATTTTTGAATGGGTGACGTGATCAATAAATTTCAACTTCACGCACGTTCACGTTAATACATATTTAGACAAATCGTTAGTAACACAGTCTTCTCTGAATATAGGGAAGGTGACCGCGTGAACTATGACGGCCAAGTCAGTCACTATTATAGGTGTAGGTGTGGAACGTACGAAAAACTTGAGTCACAATAGCGTTAAGACATCGGGGATATGAGAGATCAATGATACTTGAGTGTGCAAAATTGGATTACCTTTAAATAGCACTAAATGTGAGATTTTTTTATTATGAAAGAGGCGGAATGGTTACCGTTGGATGAAAAGACATATGATATCATCCTGATGGTTGAAACGTATTCTACCTTTTAACTACGTATTCTTCAAAAAGTCATTATTACAAAATTCATTGTCAACACAAATGGGTCTCAAACATAGGCTTAATGTTTCTGAAAAGTAGTCACCCTATTGTCTAGGTCTGACATCTATAAAGTAGACTGACAATGACCGTGAGATATCGGTTTCAAAGATGTTACATCAATCAATCATGAAAAGATCTTGCACATAAGATCTCTTGGAATAAGTGAAGTAGTAGATGCTTTCTCTCATTATAGAGCTAATTGCCTCGAATTCTTTCTATAGCAGGTTATCGTTCCTTACCTAGACCACAAAGGGTCAACCTTTACATGGCACCTCGACTGAGGTGATGCATCACTTCGAATACCTTAGTTATGGTCTCAGGGCTAAGCAAAGTAGGCATTGACGTGGAGAACAAGCCAAATTAGTTTTCTAACTGGCGACACGTTGCCATTATTTGGAGTCTCATTAGAATAGGCGTAGCAATAGTCCCTCAAGTTTAGGTATGTATATTTATTAATGTATGAACTTTTGGGTTGAGTAGATCATAAGGTTGTGGGGTGATCCGTTATCGAAGTGATGCTTTAGCGTGGAGTATTTTACTTGCATCACTTCGACTACCGTAGTTATGGCCTCGGCCAAATCAGGTAGGATAGTAATGTGGAGTGCGGGCCTGATTAACTTGCTAGTTAGCTGACATGTGGTCATTATTTGAAATCTCATTAGAAGAGGCGTAACAAGAAGCACTGTGTGGATTTGATGACCTGTGAGACAATGGACACCATTTTTTTTTATCTGCTGCTGTGTATTGAAGTTTCTTGCGGATATAGTTTTATACAATTCATTATAAGGACAAACTATTCGAGTTTTTTGGAAGGTTGATAACTTGTTAATTGTGAATCATTTACATTTCTGGGAGATTGAATAAATAATTTAAAATGGAAGTGTTAGCAACCCCTTCCATTGAATGAGGCACTAAAATGTGAGATTGAATTTGGATGCAAATCTGAATATGTCTTTCAACTGTTGAACAGCCTTTTGTAACAAGTCTTGTTAATGAAACTTATGAAACCTGCAGTAATTTTCGACCATATCATTGGCATTCCTATGGAAAGGATATTGTTGGAATATGTTCCCACATGATATATTTTGTTGTGATAAAATAATATTTTATAATAAATAAATTGTGATTTTATTTATTTATCATACTCTTGTTTGGTGAGGAATAAAATCAATTTTTTAGTAAATTTTGGTGCTAGTTGATAAAATGTGTAATTGAAAAGTCGTATGAAATATGTGGTTAAAATTAATTATTGATTTTGACTTAAATTAAAATCTGAATTTAAATTTTCACCAAATAGGGGCTATATTTATTTAATATATGCTAATTAATGTGTCCACAATCACTTGCAATAACATAAGTTGATTCTTGCAATTTAAAGTATAGTGTGACAAAACATACATTTTAATCATAAATAATTTGTTCATGGCCGATGAGAGTTGGCACCTTATTCTAAAATGTCGTAGTGTTGACCGATTCACTATTCAAGTTTGTGATTTGTCCTCATCACATAAATAATTAAATGTCAGACTAATAAAATTAGAATGTATTGAATTGGTCATGTGTCATGTTTAAGTCTATAACATGATCGTACAAAAAATTGAATATTAATTGATCGTCAAATATTTCATTTAAATTTCTTGACAAGGTTGTATATGTCTTTTCGTGAGTTCAATGGTTTTTTAATCCATCACCAGGTGAAATCAATTTAATTGTTCAAATATCTTGACAAGTTGGTGTTTGAGAATGAGCTAAGTGTTAAATACAATTTATGTTGAGAATCGTCGCCTTGAAAAACGGGTAAAGTGACTACTTAAATAATTTTATTAAACGATTATAAATATGAGCACTGTTTTTAGCGATGGTTAAATTTCGTCATCAGTGATTGGTTCATATAATAATTGAAGAAAATGGTACTTAAGTTTGAGATAATAATTAGAGGGGTCAAAATGGTTATTTGTAACCATACCTAATTAAATTGATCTCGAATGGAGATAAAATACAGATACGACACGTTGATGAAATGTATTATAAATAAATATATTAGTTTATACGTCTTATATATTTCGAGTGTGCAGTCTTTTGTCTTTAGTGGAAAAGAAAAAAAAAACTAATAATTATTTTGTATGATCTATGATTAATTAGACGTAAAATATAAATAGTAAAATATTTTTCTCACTATAATAAACACTTTTTTCTTTATTTTTCTTTTTAAATAATCGCATTATTTTTCCTCATTTTTGAAATTCTTCGTGTTAATAGCTAAAATATTCGATAGAATATGAATAATTTAAGCAATGAAACATTAAAACTTAAAATTTTACTAAATAAAATCATGATAAAATGCAAAATAGATAATGAAATTAAATTTCCAAATATAGATAGTTAAAATCACTCTCTATTTTAAAAAACTAAAATAAAGTGTGTATGGGAGCCTAATTTCACGACTCTTTAAAATAAAAGCATTTCACTTTCAAGGAAAGAGCATCTCCAATAGATTTTTATTTATTTATCTTATTCTCCTTATTTTAAAGAGTCAATCTTCATTTACTTAGTCCAACAATTTTTTTTTTTTTTTAAATTAAAAACAAAATGAGTGAATTCTCGGCTATATAAAAATAGCCGAACTTACTCTCGATGTATTAATGTTAATGTTTTCACATTAAGTTACACAACTTTTCGTGCAGTTCTTTGAATGTGGGTAAGAAAGGAGAACTTGAAAAGTAAAAAGACAAGTTTATAATAATTATTTATGAAATGAACAAAATAAAGAGTAACTATGGAGAGTGCTAATGGTTATTCGTATTTATATATAAAAAAAATCAACATGATTTTATATTTCGATAAGCTCTTTAAAATGAAGACTGTAATTTGAGATAAGCAACTGGTGGCGATGCTCATGCCGTAATTGGTAGAGACGTTGGTTCCAAGGCGAAAGGTGAGTTCAGAAAGAAGAAGAATGTTGGACTATAGACACCATATATCTCCACATTGGTATAATATTGTCCACTTTGGGCCTAAGTCCTTATGGATTTGCTTTTGGGCTTTACCCCAAAAGGCCTCATACTAATAGAAATATTGTCCATACTTATAAACTCATGATCCTCTCCAATTCTAGCAAATGTGGGACTTTGGTCGCACACCCAACAATCCTACCCTTGAACAAAGGACCACCGAGCCTCCCCTCAAACGATCATCTATCCGTCCACTCTCTACCAACCAGGATTGTCCACTCTCATCTTCACCGTGTTGGGGTCAGGACACGTCAATGAAGCAACCGGAGAGCACTACCTGACTCGAGAGCTTGCTCTATCCAGGTCAACTCCTTTTCTTCGTGTTGGGGTCAGGACACGTTGATAAAGCATCCGGAGCACACCGCCTGTCCAATAGAGTTCATCCATGGATCCCATCGCGAGCAAATCGAGGCTCACCACCTTCATTCAGCATTCTAAGGAATTCATCCACATGGCTAAGTTTGGGGCTTGGCTCTGATACCATTTGTAGGACTATGGACACCACATATCTCTACATTGGTATGATATTGTCCATTTTGGGCCTAAACCCTCATAGATTTGCTTTTGTGCTTTACACCAAAAGGCCTCATACCAATGGAGATATTGAGGTATGAATATTTGAGTACTACCTCCTCAGTTCTAACCAATGTGGGACTTTGGTCGCACACCCAACAAAGAAGAAAGCTAAAAAAAATACTGTAACAACAGAAGGCTCAAAGCTTATGGAAAGTTGATAGGTAAGTGTTTCAACTACCGTCGGAAAGAACACTGGTAGAAAGACTACCTAGAAGCATTAGCTAAAGGCAGGATGTGAGTGAGTTTTTCGTTATTGAGTATTTTTTAGTGGTTGATTTTGTAAGTTGTAGACTCTGAAGCTACTAATCACATCTGCATGTCGATGCGGCTACATCAGTGAAGCAGAAAACTCGGTGAAAACTAGTTTAAAATCACCATTGACACAGAAGTAGTAGTTTCGCTAAGAACGTAGGGGTATTTTTCTTTTGTTTCAGTGATAATAGACGTTTAACTCTTAAAGACTATTATTATGTCCATAGGATGAAGCAAAAATTTAACTTATGATTTCGATTTAATAAGACAAGGTTTATCTATAAAATCAACATATGATGCACTTTGCATTTTAATGAAAGAATTTCTCTGTGCTGGACATTTGGTAAATGATCTTTATATTTTAAGTTGTTCGACAAATGAAGTAGAAGTTAATTCTATAAACCAGAAATACAAGTTCATTTAAGTTGTTCCACAGATGAAATAGAAGTTAATTCTATAAATCAGAAATACAAGTTCAACTATACTTGTAATACATATCTATGGAATATTATTCTTGGTCACGTCAACCTTAAAACGATACAAAAACTGACTAGAGATGATCCTTTCAATTCATTTAAGATCGAACAATTGTCAATTCATGATTCCTATTTGGAAGGCATGATGGCCAAGGGATCCTTTTTTGGAAATTGACAGATTTCCTGTTATACCGAACTGAAAACAAGAAACATTAAGGTAAGAGTATTAAAACACTTCGATCAGATTGAGGTGACGAATACATCTCGAGAGAATTCAGTAACTATTTGAAAGAAAATGGTATAATTTCTCAAATGAGTGTCTTGTGCACCCAAGAAAAACTATGTTTGAGAAAGGATAAATATGACATTATTAGATATGATTAGGTCAATGATGAGTTTCGCAACTCTACTTATCTCAATTGCAAATATGCATTGGAGATAGATGCATATATTCTTAACTTAGGTCATTCTAAGTATGTTACCAATACTTCACTGGGATTCTGGAATAGGCGCAAGTTCAGGTTGTGTCACGTTCTAATTTCGGGATGTCTGGTTCATGTGCTAAAAGGGAAGGCAAAAAAGACGGAGTATATGTTAAAAATATGCCTATTTATGAGATATCCAAAGGGTACCGGTGAATATTGTTTTTATTGTACTCTGGATATGAAGGCTTTTGTTAGCACAAACGTAAATTTTCTGGAAAATAAGTATATTAATGAATTTTAATCTAAGAATAAGGTTGTTTTGGAAGAAAATAGTAGGAGAAATTTCAACCCATCAATTCCTAGAATACAACTTAGGGACAGACATCCCATCGTATTAGATATACCTAGACAATGTAATTTGAGTGTGACAGATGAGTTGTAATCTAATCTCATAGATTAAGTAAATATAGAAGGTAAAGACGGCACCGATGGTGATACCGATATTGATGGAAAAATTACGATTCCAGAGACGCTACAGTCCAAAATCCATCGTCCCTTAGACAAAGTCGGAGGGTCATCAAGCCACCTTTTAGGTACTTGTAGGTTGGAAAAGTTCAATCGGCAATCTTCACGGTACAAGTTGATAATCCGATACAAAGAGGCTATGGATGATATAGATGTAGAGATCTATTTTATGAATCTAAGTAGACATCGAGATCTTAGAACAAAATATTCGACGAAGTGATTGGAACTTTGAAGAACTTCAAGCATAAAAGATACACAACAAAATTGTGATTTTTCTTGTGCTTTATATGGATGATATTCTACTCATGAAAATGATGTTGGAGGGTTATCATCTACAAAAGCGTGGTGGTTCACTCAATAGTTTCATATAAAAGACTTAGGTAAAGTTAGTCATGTCTAGGCAATTAGATCTTGAGAGATTAAAGGAACAAGATGATAGCTCTGTTCCAAGCTTCATATATTGATAAGATTTAGTTGTTAGACTTGCCATGTAAGATTCCAATTTGAAAAATTTGCCCTTTAGATATGGAATACAACTCTCTAATAAGCAATCCCCTAAAACTTTTGAAGAAATGGAACATAGGAGTATGATATGCTATGCATAGGCATTGGGTAGTCTCATGTATGCTATGTTGTATGCTAGATCTGATATTTGTTACACTATTGGTATGGTGAGTCGATATCAATCTAACCATTGTAAAACAGGAAAGTATATCCTTAAGTACCTTCGAAGAACAATGAATCATATGCTAATTTACTTATCACTAGATATCATTCTAGCGGGCTATAATGCAGACTTCTAAGCGGATACAGACTCTTAGAAGTCTATAGCATGATAGTAGTTTACAATTGGTGGTGGTATCATTGTCTGAAGAAGTATCTAGTAATCATTCATTACTGATTCCACCATGAAAATTGAGTATTAACAACTTGAGAAGCTATTAAATAAGTTATATGAGAAGAAAATCCTAACAGACATTGAGGTGGTTCATGCATCTGTAGTGTTTGAGATTATATCATGAAAACAGTGGGATAGTAGCAAATGCTAAAAAACTAAGGAATCATCAGATGAGTAAACACATTGGGTGGAAATATCATCTTTTTAGAGAGATTGTTGGTAGAAGAAATGTGATTTTGTGTTAGCTTGCTATTTCGGATGACCTCGCAGCCACGATAACTAAGAGCCTATCGGCTAAGGTTTTCAAGGAGCATCTACAATGTATGAGGTTGCAAGACATGGCATATATATTCTAGAGTAAGTAGGATATTTGTTGAATTGTGTGTCTATATAGTATATTTGTTGTGAAAAAATAACATTTTGTAATAAATTATTTTATTTATTTAGTATTAAGCATGTGATTTAAAGTATGATTACTAGTGAGAATATAAGTTGGATGCTTGCATTTGTGAAGCGCAATGGGATACAACTTATATTTTGATCATAAGTAATTTTGTTCACAATTGATATATAAAGGTCTTCACATTGTACTAGAAAGTTATAATGTTGACTAATTCACTATTCGAGCTTGATATTTGTCTTTATCATATAAATAGTTAAAGGTGATACTGGTACACTTAGAGTGTATTGAAACAAACCATGTATCGAGTTTAATTCTATAACATAACCATGCAAAGAATTAAATTCCACTTGATAGTCACGTATTTCATCTAAATCACATGACAATTTTGTGTATAGCTTTTTGTGAGTTTAATGGTTCTCTAATTTATCAATGAATGAGATCAATTTGATTAGTCAAATATTTCAATGAGTTAGGAGTTTGAGAATAAACAGAGTAAACAATAGGAATTCGTGTTGGGAACTATTATCTTAAAAATGGGTAGAGTGACTACTTATATGTTTTCTATTGAACAGTTATAAATCTAAGTTTAGTGTTTCGCGATGGCTAAACTTATACATCTATGATTGGTTTATAGGATAGAAGGAAAACAAAAATGGTACCTAAGTTAGTGAGAATAATTAGAAGAGCAAAAAAATCATTCGTTTCTATACCTAATTCTCGAATCTTGGATGAGGATAAAATAAATTTATGGAGAGTCTCCAAAATTTATTTTCAATCACACATTCTTTCATAAAATAATATTATACGTAAACCTAAAAATTTTCTTTATTTTTTTTTAGTCGCATATTCTCCAAAAAAAAATCACTATTCCAAAATACATTTTCTTAGAAAATCAAATTAAAATGGAGCCCAAAATCTCATTTTCTCCCACGCACATATTTCGAGAATGCATTATTTTGTGTTTAGTGAAAAAAGCAAAGACGAATAATTAAAAATTAAACATATTTTTAATTCACGATTTTTTATTCACTTGTCATCCACATTTTCTGCACATTTGGTCTCTGATGGTAGTCTTTCATAGTAGTTCTCAGTCAAAGCGATTTATTTTCCCTTCAGATTTTTTAAAAATAATAAATGCAAGGTGTGACAAGATATTCCATTCATTTCAACAGAATATTTTGCATAAACCAAAGTCAAAGATGAGATATGCTAATTAATGAAAGATTGCCCATGAGAATTTGACTAAAAAAGGTTAAAAATATAGTTGTTATCCTAAATAAAATTTAAATTAAATGTGGTGCAACAAGAAAAAATTGTTGTGCGAATATAGAAGTTAAACTCGTGCAAACTTAATGTTTGTTTAGTTTCCGATCGTAAGGATTATGCAGTTAAACTTGTGAAATATTGAGGATGGTATTGGTAGTGTCAACATATTTAAAATTTAGAGACTCTTTTGCACTTATCACAAATATAGATACCTCTGCTGCAATTTTTCCTTATTTTAGTTAAGTAATTTATTTGTTCATTGGTCTGCCTCCGCTACAAAAAATCAATTAGGTCCAAACTAGTTCGTCCAAACTTAATTTTGAAATTCATATAAGAATTAAATAAATATAAGAGAAAGCTTTCTTTAATATGACAATGTGTTATTTCAACCCTCGGTTTGGTAAATTCACAAGTAACTTATAAATGAAAATAATAGAAAAATAGAAGTGTTAGATAAAATATTCGTGAACGAATACCGGTTTAACAAATACCGAATTTACAACACATGCCGAATATGTAACTTACCGTATATGCAACTTACCAGATATGCAACTAACATACCGTATATGCAACCAACAGAAATACCGGATTTGCACGTACCGTATATGCGACCAATACCGTATATGCAATTTACCGTGTAGACAATAACTTACCGAATAATAGTTAAGATATAGCAGATTAAATAATTTGTTAATCACAACAAACAAAATAAGCTATATAAATCATGATAAAATAGAACAAATAATCTAAATAGCAGAGAATAAAAATTCAATTGAACTTTAAAAATCGAGGTCTGTGTGAATACAGTTTCTTTAATAGATTTGTCCCCTCACCGTAGGTGCTTGAGATATAATTTGAGCATCTGTTTCCCAGGATATAACGGTAAACCAACAAGTCTAAGCACTGCAGATTCTACTCCGGCGAACGACTTAGTATCTGAACAATATCACCACCAAGACCTTGACAAACAGTATGTATGCAGACAAAGGACAATTTCATATGCAGACAGAGATTTTTCGTGTGTTTTGGAACCGTAATGCAGACAGCGTATTCTTCATGTATGGAACAGTGGAAAAACGAAACTTCATATCGACTTAACCCAGTAATGACAAGTTAAATCGTTCATTAACTCAATGACAATAATCATTGAAGTTTCAACAGTTTCAAACATTAATGGTAATAATCATTAGAGTTTTAGTATTTGTTGAAAGCAAAAAAAATTGGCGAAACGTAGGCCCTCTTAAGGAGCCAAGTTTTTGTCAATTCAGTCCGACATTCGTGTACGCAGGTCGCGCCCGCACACAAGTTCAAGGTCCGAAATCTATTTCGGTCCGTGATTTGCATCTCCCCTGCACACGCACGAGGAGATAGCCTCTATGCTATACATGATTACACTCTTTCAAAGTGTAGTCATATATAAAGTGGTTCTTGCTTTCATAAACTTCCTATATGAGATAAACTAAAATTTAGTTTTTCCTCTAACATAAAAAATATTTCAATGGTCCTCTTTGAACTCCAATTTCTCATTCAGCCGAGATTCATTTTTGGCAAGTAAATACAGGATATCGATGTTCTCGCGGAGGAGAACACAAATCAATGTTGATCTTCTAAAATAAGCAAACGGGTCCCACTCAAAATTTATGACAAAGTCAGTCACTCACCTCATATTTTTCCAACAATCCCTCACGTAAATGAAAATTGGGAGAGACACAAAACATAAAACAAAGACTTGGTGATAAAGTTCAACGGTTGAAACCTGCATAGGATATGTATTATCCTTTGAACATTCCNTGACACAAAAAACCTGGTGATAAAGTTCAACGGTTGAAACCTGCTTAGGATAGGTAGGTATTACCTTTTGAACCTTCCCTTGTGAAAGCATATTTACTTTACTAGCTAACAAGTGGACGCGCTGTCTTTGAATTGTTCTGCCATTTATGTAAATGATGATATGCTCCATGCAGGATGCTTTCTAACACAATTTAGTTCTCATTATCATGTTCTTTTTTGCCATGAACATATGCCTGATTCTATGAGGGTTCTTAAGAATTGAGCCCCACACAATTCTCTTAAAAGAGGCCCCATTTCTCTCTCACATAGGTGATTTCTTATTACAAGTAACCCGCATTACTTAGCTCGATTTTCGACGTATAAGAATCATTAAAAGTCTGTTGCTTATCCTTCATCCTTGCGGGCATTACTGTTGCATCATAGTAATAGACAGGAGGCAACATTCCCCTCATAGTGATTTAATTAAGTCTTTACAATTAGGTTGTCTCTTTGAACCTAGATATTGAGATTTTCAGTCAACTAGGTTGTGTTTCCTTTGTATTAACTCAAGATTGTGAAATTTTAAAGAGGTGAGTACCGAGTGTAAACCCAAGATAGGCTAACC
>CAIGRT010232448.1:0-14618 GCA_903798405.1 Fraxinus platypoda
TTACCACTTACCAGCAGAACTCCAAAAGACGCCACGCCAGTCGCAGTCGCAGACCCAGACTACCAGTGGTCCACTACCAGCAGGAAGCAGACAAGCAGTCAATCGTCGACGGGTGATGGCCTTGAAGAGCAAATCGCAGTCGCGGGCGGCGGTGGACGGAACTCGAAACTAAAACTCGAAAGCCGAAATGGATTACTGATTAGGGAAAGCCGGAAAACGAAAGGGAAATGGTTAAAGGAAGGAAGAACAAGAGTGGGAGACTGCACTGGAGTCTGGAAAACACCACTCCAACGTCGGCTTGAAGAACAGTTGATTGGTGGATTCTTGGAGTTGGAGAGTTGAATGAATTTTTGAGATTGAGAGCGGGAAGGAGATGGAAGTCGTGTGATTCAGTGAGCGTTTAGCAGTTTAGGTTACAATTGGGCCTCCAGAGTTGGGCTAGTCTAATACAAAAAAAAAATATTTTTTTTTGGGCCAAAAAATGAGGGCCCCTCCACGTTTGGGCCTGAAGCGGCGGCCTCATTTGCCTCGCCTCAGGGCATGCCTGATTGTATTTGCCTTGTTTTTATTGTCTTTGACCGGCTTGTGGTTAATTTTGACCATATTGATCATTGAGAGCGTCTTTCAACTGAGTCATTGTTGATTTGATTGATTTAAAATTAAAATTTTAATTTATAATGAAGATTTTTAGCGACCCATGTTTAATGGAGATTTAAAATCAAAATTTTAGTATATTTTAACAAAAGTTGATGAAAGTATGTGGTTGAAAAATTATGAATTTCATAAAATATATAATTCAAATTACTTGTTAATTTTGACTTAAATTGAAATCTAAATTTTAGTTTTTATCAAACAAGAGCTTAAGAAACTTCACACATTGTCAAAGGTGAAAATCAAATGATTTTCCTTCTCTTGTGAACGTAAACCAGTTTAGGGTTTGTTGGAATCTCAGTTTCGAAAAAATAAATTTTATAATGATGACTTTTATGAGAATATGTAGTTAAAAATTTAGGAAAAAAAATTGAAATTATGTGTAAAATTATTTTGTCCCGTTTGGTGGATATTTTTTTATTTTTTATTTTTTGAAAAAATATTATTTTGAATGGTGAATTTTTACATAATGCGTAGTTTAAGAGTAAGAAAATTTTTTGAGTTTGTATGTAGAATATTTTGTTGTGTGAATGTGTAATTGAAAATGAGTATATAAAAAAGAGTTTTAAAAAAATGAAAGACAAACAGAGACTTAATTGAAAGAATGTGTTGTTAAAAATAAATTTTTAAAGGATGGAGCTTAAACATACTTATAATTTTATTTTATTTTTTGTACTTCTTTTTGCTAGACAGTAGAAAGAAAGGACATAACTGGTGAGACATTTTGACGCTGTATGTTGATAGATTCTTGAATGTATGGGAAAGGAATTTACAGAAACGAACGTGTGCCCATCGCCAAAACAAGACTAATGCAGTCCATGTTTGATCTCTATTTTTTAAATTAATTTTCAATAATACATCTCATGAAATTCATCATTTTTCTCAATTTTTCAATCACATATTTCATTATCTTTTATCAAAATTTACTAAAAATATAATTTTTAATTAAATGATAGTCGAAAATAGATCTAGAACCACCTGAAATGGAACAAAACTTGTATGAATTTTTTGGATGGATTATCTCCAATCGACTTATAATCAGTGTTCTAAAAAATATAAAGCGTGACGAAGCGTGGATGTCAAATTTCGATATAAACAATTCTAAACGTTAAAAAGTGTAGAAACTAGCCACGGCTAGACACGAAAAAAATTGAAAAAGTGCAAAAAAGCACAAAATGAGACGTTCTACTCCCGTTTCGTGCCTAGACGACGTCTAAATGTGCTTAGAGGTCGCTTTTTAAAACACTAGTGGGTTCCAAATTTATTTGTCATTGTCTCTAAATTATCTTTAATTCGGTCGTATCTCTCATTCAGTAATTCTCTTAATCTTAAATAAAAGAGATGAAATAAATAGGAAAAAAATGAATAAATTGTAGGACAGTGGAGTGCAGACTGCAGGACTGCTCTACTCAACTCACCTCACCCTTAATATATTATTTTCCTAGAAAATTGCAAAATGTTTTTATCAGAATTCAGACATTGGCATTCGTACTTTTGTCGGGACATCCGATAGTTGACATGTTACGTTGCCAGTCGACCCCCTCACGTGCACGTTATTCCATGCTACTACCTACATCCCCCCTTCCCTATATCTCTCCCTTCAATATGAGAGTATTATTAAGCCCGTTTTGATGGCCATTTATATTTTGTCTCTCATTATTGGGACAAAATTAGTGTAATGAATAGTATTTTTTGAAAAATGTGTGGTTGAAAATTAAAGTAGTTTTATTGGGTTGTGTGTAGAATATTTTATTGAATGAATGTGTGGCGGAAAATCTTACTGTAGCAAACAATTCTTTGGAATAATGGTAGACAAACAGGGGCTTATTTTATATAAAAATATCGTTTTAAATAGTAAATTTTCGAAGGATGTATAATTAAAAGATAAAGAAAAAATTTAAATTTACATATAGGATATATTATTGTGTAAATATGTAATTAGCAATGAGTATATAGAAAAACAAATTGAAAAAATGAAAGATAAACAAGGACTAATTCAGAGTCGACAAAATTATTTAGAGAACAATACATGTGTACAGGGAAGTTTTACAGGGAAATGTACAGAATTCCGCTTGGCATATTTTTATTATAAGTGTTGGGCCCAAAAAAAAAAAAACAGTCATAAGTGTGTTGCCATCTCAGCATCTATAAAATCTCGGTGCATTTCCCCTAAACAAATGGTAAAAATCATATTTGGCATGGCATTCTGGCACATACTTGTCATCAATTCTCAAACTCATTTTCAATCAAATATTCACACAATAAAATATTTTGCAAATAACTCAATATTTTTTTATTTTTAACTGCGCATTCTTAAAAAATCAATATTCCAAAATTTATTTATTTTTTCAAAAAATTCATTTTAATGGTTGTCAAACAGGGGAATAATATCGAGATCTTTCTAATTATGTTTTTCTAAATTTTATCTTTCTATATATTTAAATTTAATTTATTTCTGACTCAAGTATTTTATCAATTAATAAGATATAAAATTTCAATAAGATATACATATGTAATAGACATCAAAACTTATGTTCATTCAAACAAAGTAACATATTATCTTAATCTTTAATTTTTTTTTTTTTTTTTAACTTAATCAATACGAGACTTTTTCTTGTATTCATTTATAGTTTCATCACCATCTAATGTCTAATAAATGCAAGACTTTTGCTCGCCCTTTAATTGTCTAGCCTTGATGGAATGAACATGTTTATCTTTATCCCTTGTTTGGTGCAGATAAAAAATAGATTATTTTTGATAAAAAGTGATGAAATATGTGATTAAAAAGTTTTGTATCTATTGAAATATATGATTAATTAATAATTTTGACTTCAATTTAATTTACTATATATAAGCTGCTAAGAAGCTTACTTTTGTGTTCTAACATAATCTAAGGTTTCACATCAATTTTATATTTTTTATAATTATATTATCTGAGATTTTTTATTTATAAGTTTTTCAATCTCACGTATCTAATACACGAATGAACGAAAGACAATAAATCAATGTTAAACTAATTCTAGACAAGTTCAATGCAAATGAACTTCGTTAAAACAAAGAATTATGCTACTTGTACATCACCCCTTACACAAGGGGTGACATAATGCACAAGTGGCACATCTTCATTGGAGGGGAGCCGAGGCCCCAATGGGGCCGAGGCNCCACTTGTGCATTATGTCACCACTTATGTAAAGGGTGACGTACCCGTAGCAAAACTGTAAAACAAATTACACTTTGTACTTGCTGTCTTAACAATCAACTTAAAATTTTATCTGTATTTACATCCATTTTTAGAAGCTCATCTGTTCATCTTTTGTAGCCAACCTCGCAGTGGAAACAAGAACAAAAGGAACTCTCCAACAAACTTCTATAGACTTCACGAAGAGGAATGAAGAAGAAATTTAAGGACTCAAAAATTCAAAGAAAATAAAAGAAATAGATAAAAAAGTTAGGTGGGGGCGGTGGGGGTGATGAGGGTTTCGAACCGGTTAACAGCAAAAGAAAAACCAGATCTTTCAAAACCGGCCAAACAGTAGATGTATAGTTTTTAATTTTTTTAATATTCAACATTCAGTTCTTATCGTATGCCACGCCTGGGGAAGGCTCTACTGTTTATACACATCTTCTGTTTACTTCAGGTACAGAGAAACTGAAGAACCTCATAACGACGGACATGACCCGAACCCTAGCCCGTACAAACCAAGGTACTCAAAACTCTTTTCTTCCATATCTTTGTTCGGAAACTGAAAAGAAAGTCTGTACTTGTACTGTGTATACCCTCTATGTACTTGATTATCTACAAGGTCAACAATTCTAAGTTTGGGTTTTCCTGGCTAAAAAACATTTTGGAAGTGTTTTGATTTTGGATCGCCATCCGGATAATTCGTTGTCCGTTTAAATAAAACCTTTTGTTCATAGATCTGGGGTTTCATCAACTTCTGTGGATTTTTACTTAGAGAAGAAAATACTATGTTTTCACTTTAGTTTTTTGCAAATTTTGGATGGTTTCGCTGTCTGTCAACTTTGGGTCTTGTCTTGTTTAGATCTCATTCTAGGATATATCAAACAAGGAACAAGGAATTAACCTATTCATAACCTTTGCATTGTAATTTCTGTTTCTACTACCCAATGTAACGGAAGGTTGCTGATTGATGCATTCAAGAGCGATTTGATTTTAGTGCCTTTTAAAGAGAAACAATTTAGTTGAAAAGGGAATGACGAGTAGGTGGTGGGCCGAAAATGCGGGGATGAATCCTATGTCACTAACTCCTTCTCCATCTCTCCACCTAAGAAACCCTGATGAAGATGAAAATGCTGGATTGAACCGCCGTGGACAGCGGCGGAGAGAACAAGAGTTCATGGAAACAACCACCAATGCATCAAATAGCAGTGGGAGTAATACCAATCTAAACCCTAGCTCCACCAACCAAAACCCTGAAGATGGAGATAACCGAGATAACGAGCATGAAGCTGAAGATAGTCAGAACCCAGCTGGAGACCTCGACATGTCGGACCGGAGTGGCTCGGGCGGACGCCGGCCTAGAGGCAGACCACCTGGGTCCAAGAACAAGCCCAAACCTCCAATTGTGATAACAAAAGATAGTCCTAATGCGATTCGAAGCCATGTCTTGGAAATCAGCAGTGGCAGCGACATTGCAGAGACGATTTCAACCTTTGCACAGAGCCGCCGATGCGGTGTCTCGATTTTGAGTGGCAGTGGAATTGTGACCAATGTGACATTGCGCCAGCCAGCTGCACCCGGCAGCGTGATACCGCTTCATGGTCGATTTGAGGTATTGTCGTTATCCGGGGCGTTCTTGCCTGCACCATCTCCGCCAGGAGCCAACGGACTCACGGTGTATTTGGCAGGTCATCAGGGCCAGGTGGTAGGAGGCACTGTGGTTGGTGCATTGACGGCGTCAGGTCCCGTGATGGTAATTGCTGCCACATTTACAAATGCAACGTATGAAAGATTGCCTCTGGAGGAGGAGCCGGTGGCGGCCAGTGAAGGAACGCAATTGCAGCCAACTTCAGAAGTTAATACTGGAACAAGTGGTGGCGCGACAGGATCTCAGGCACAAGGCTTGGCGGCTGATCCGCCATCATCCTCCATGCCTTTCTTTAATCTGCCACCGAATTTGCTGCCCAACGGCCAGATGCCGCCAGATGTATTCTGGGCTCCGCCACGTCCTCCACCCTCTTATTGAGTACTATTAAAATGGTGGATAGGCGAGAGCAAATCGTGAATGCATGGTAGATTCTGTGACCCCTTTAGGAATCATTAATCAAGGTTAGACTTTCTTGACGCTCTAGTATTCCATGTAAATCACATTTCTGATTAGGTTTTTCAACTTATGTTTTTATGACTGTGCAACTTATGAGACAGCTGTTTAATTTTCTTCCTCTGAGCTAATGTTGCTGGAATTCGCCATCGCCAATAATGTGTTGAATATAAATTTGAAATAATTAGCCGCTTCAAGCTTATAGATTGACTGGTTCAAGAATAAATGTCTTTTAAGTTTAATTCTCATTGCAAGTGTTCTAGGTTCAAATTTGTATACCACCCAAGTTATAGGTTCAAACTTTGACACAAACCCAGTTTTGAACCCTATCCTAAATTAAATTGGTGTTTAATCGACTCTTTTCATTCCCTGTGGTAGTTTCTTTCCTCAGGTATTGAAGTTCCTGGCCTCGGCTCATTTCCTTCCTTTCCTGTTATCCGACTTGAATGTAAAAGTGGGACTGGATATCCTACTTACAACCCACAACCCAGTTTTGAACCTGTTGTGCACCAATCAGGTTTTTGTTTTCCCACCGAGAACTTAATTTTTTGGAGTAGGCATGTTTGGTTACCTTTCTAAAAGTTTTTCTTATTTTTTAGGAATGTAAATTTCTAACACTGAAATAATCATGTAATTTGCAGTTAACGTGAAGAGTTGAGGTCCATATCTGATGTTGTCTTTGAATTAAGTAGCTGAAATTTCATGGGGGTTAAAGACATAAGAGTCCATGAACTTTACCCTGTTGCCCTCTTAGTCCAAATCCATCCTCGAACTCGTATTTATTCCCGGCCCCTAACAATCAAATATCCTATCAAACCCAGAATAATGTTCCTATTTGTCTCTAATCAATAAAACTAATAAGATCATACTGCATACATGTCATAGTAAATCAAGTTTCCCAAACGTGACTTGAAATTATGTTCCTTTAAAATAAAAACACTTTAATAGGACTGAATTTCGAAAATCCAGTCTCCAATTTCCTCCAAATTTTGGGGTTGCTAAACTGTTTGTCTAATTGGGCAAATTTATGATCACAAAGGCTCGCGTGTTTTTAATGCCATTATGTGTTGAACTCTTTCTCAAAACTTTGTGGATAGAAACGAATCTTGCAAGATTTCATGGATGCAACATGGTAGTCATGGTGCGAGGATGACAGTAGAAAAGAAACATACTGAACTTACATTTGGGAAGCAAATTTACGTAACATGCATGTAATTTATCGACCACACATGAAGCCACATATGTATGTCGTTTGTTCCGACAGCAATCTTGTTAGCTTTGACCAATGTTGTGGAATTAATTAGAGACTAATTAATGAGGAACATTATTATGGTGCGTGGGTGGGTGGATTAGGAATAAGTTTCAGTCCAAGGTTGATTTATAACAGAGGGTGAAATTCTTTATGATTTATAGAGAAGGATTATGATCCAGATTTCTTGAGTACTACTAGAATATTAACTCTAAATAGATGCATCTTCTGGAAAACGGTCGTTTCAGTTCAAATTAGATATAAAAGCTGTTGCCTTTGGCGACTTTTAATTCTAAGCTATCACTTTAGTTGATGTGGGTGGTTTCCGAGATAATCGATCTAATTTTATTGCAACTTGATTTTGGAAGCTTTTGCTTTTAGACATGTCGATCTCTCCAATTAGGTAAATCGACAACTTTTGGGTAGTCTCTGGCTGTTTATACTTTGACTCTTGATCAGTTTAAGAAAATTCATTTCAATCCTTGTTTGTTTTATCCACTTTACTCTCACAAGGGTGAGAGGGGTTGTTGTTTATTGTTTGAAGATAGTAGTTAATTGCTCGGCTAAAAGCTTAAACTATTAGAGAGTCACAATGTTTCCTTTAAATCTTCTCTTCACTACACCTATTCATCATCACGGGTAGATTGTATTCACTTTAATCAACACGTGCACACCATTTCATAAATAGGCGGCGGTGACTGTATGTTAATCTACTCATTTAAAAGTTTAAGATTAAAGCTTTTATTTGATTTCCATTTTTTCCAAAATACATTTTTTTTCTTTTCAACATCACATTTTTCAATAAATAATATTACACACAAGTCCAAGACTTTTCATTATTTTTTAAAAGCATATTTTCCATCAATCTACTATTTCAAAATGCATTCTACACAAAAAAAAAGGGCTCAAACGGGCCTTAATTGTTAGAGGGTGATAACGTGTATTTGCTTAAATTCCTGTCTTATATAATAGTGATTGCATGGGAAACATCGTATGTGATATATATGTCATTGATCTAAAAAGACTGCTACTTTTATTCTGTTATGGACTATTACATACGGTCGTAAATCTGCGATTTGATTCTTTATGTTACAAGTTTGAGCTCAAGAATCAATAATTGAACCCTGACCTAATGTTTGTTCAGCGTCATGTATTGTGATGAAACGAGCTCCTTAGCTTTCATCTTCTGATTTCAATTATACCAAGTTTGGAGACCCTCAGCGGAAGTTTATTTGAAGACATTGCTATGTTACGTATAGACACAATTATGTTTTTTGTCGCTCGATTTAGTTTGTTGATGCATTTAGTTACTTATCAACTACAATGTGCCACTGTAGTTATGGCCCACCTCCTTCTATCTTCTAATATGATTCAATGAGATCATGTTACCCTAGAAGGGGATGAGACTTTGTTAACTATACTTAAGTTTACATTTCCTTAATCTATCCTCAATTGGCAGCGCTTCCTTGTCTTTGTTCATTTAGTGAAGTAGGTTGTCTTTTATCGATTTTCTTGATATCACTAGAATTAAAGGTCATTCTCAGCTGTCATTGAAAGTTAATGATAGGTTTACAGTATGAGACTTTAAGTGTCTTAACTATACTTAAATTGACATTTCCGTAATCTATCCTCAATTGGTGCCTCCTCGTCTTTGTTCATTTAGTGAAGAAGGTCGTCTTTTTATCGATTTTCTTGATAACACTAGAATTAAAGGTCATACTAAGCTGTACAAAGAAAGTTAATGATGTTTCTAGTAGGTTTACCATTGTATTCCTGCACTCAATCATTCTTCCTCTAAGAATATGTACTCTCTGATCAGCCTGGTGTTTTATTCCTTGTTGGAACAATGAAAATAACAAAATATGACCTCTGCACTTATAACCTTTATAAGATGTCTCGTAGATATGTTTCTTTATATTTCTTTGATTATATATTTGCCATTATATTGTGGAGTCATGCAAACGAAATTATCCATAATTTTTGCCTTTATTATTAATTTTTTTTATTGAAAGGAAGATATTTGATGAAGTACTACTATTTTGGTTTATCTGGATATAAATGAGAGAAGCAGAGTTCACAGAAGAAAAACAGATCCTCACAGCAGGGGGAGGGTGGGGGGGGGGGGGTGAGGTTTATTTTTTCAATATTTTACTCACATGGGACCCACCCCATGTGAGTATTCTGTTGGTTTTCTGGCAAGTCCATTTCAGTACAAATGGATTTGCTCTATAAATGATGGGGAAATTATAAACGAAAGAGCCAGGTCAAAACTGAGGGATTGTATTTCCCCATCCATGACCAGTATAACAAGTGTCAAGTGTCTAGTTCATGTTTGGCTAACTTTTAAATATTCTTATAATTAAGTAAATAAGTTTACAATGGTTGAAGACAAAATTTAAATGTGTATTTTGTTTATCTTTAACATCATATCTGAGTGATTCAAGTTTTGTTGCTAATAGTACATGAAATTTGTGCACTTGTCAGATATTTGATGAAAATGAATGTGACAAGCATGTGGTGTGATAAAAATAAAATTTAGCCCATGTTTTGTGCAACTTAAAATAAGATTTTTAGCAGATTCTGCTAAAAGTTAATGAAAAGAGTGGTTGAAAAGTTATGAATTTCTTAAAATATATGATTAAAATTAATTGATGACTTTGTCTTGCAATTTTATTTTGATTTTAACTCAGACCAAAGTGGGGCTTGGCTTAATAAATGTAACCTTCTAGCTGAAGACTTTAATGAGATAATTGACGGAAATAAATAAATTTTTATTATTCTCCTGTTTGATCCCTATTTTTGGAGTAAAAAGTACTATGGAATAATAGTAATTATTTGGAGAATGTGTAATTAAAAATTAATGAAAAGTTTTTAAAATACATGTATAATTATTTTATGAGAGAATGTGTGATTTGAAAAAAATGTATTCTTGAAAAAAATGTATTCTTGAAAAAATTGGGCTTGAACACAAATAATAGTGATCTCACATTAGTATCAATCACATCCCACCGAGTTTCTGTTTGACAATTATTATTTGAAAATTCTTCTCTACACTCATTTTTAATCATACATTCACATAATAAATATTCTGCACGTAAGTCTAAATCCCTCCCTATTTTTTAATCATAGATTTTTCTAAAAACACTATTCAAAACTTTTTTTTTTCTTTTTCAAATAATAGTTGTCAAAGAGGCTAAATTTGGAAATTAATCTTGTGATAGAACCAATTATTGCGATCATGTAGTCCTTCGATCCAATCAATCAATCCAATAATATGTAGTCATTAAATTCAACTCTCAACTACTACTAGAAATGCGCTGTTTGACCCTCATTAAAATTAAAATTTATTTTTCCACTCCTTTTTATCAATCACATTTTCCAATAAAATAATATTACATGTAAACTCAAAAATTTTTTTCGACACATATTTCAAAGAAAAAAACAAAAATACTAATCCAAACATTAAAATGACAAATAATGAAGCTTTAATCAATCGAATATTGACCTATCTCATTGGAAGAAAAAAAGAAAAATAAAAATTAAGGGCTTATTTAATGTAGATTTTTTGAGATTAGAGTTAGTAAATATTACGATATTTGTGGAGAATGTGTTGTTAAAAAATTAAATTTTCATTTACCAAATTATTTTATTGAGAAAATATAATAAAAAGAGAATTCGAGAAAAAAAGTGAGTTTAATCAGTAGGGCCAAGCTGGAGCCAATGCCGTGCCAATTTGGGGTGGAACACGTACATGGGCTTAGGCCCAAGCTTGCGCCCATCCTTCTCGTTTACTTGCATAACTGGGTGTCCTCGAAAGTGACCCCAACTTAGAAAACCTTCTAAAAATTGCAAGTTATAGGTTACTTGAAACTCAATTTAACGATCATTTTAAGCAATAAATATACGCTACCAGAAAAAAATATGTTGCGGCGTACTTCCACTGTTCCACCTCACTAAATTATTAGCCAAAAATGATGTTTGTACAGTCATTACCCACTCTAATTAGCGTTTTTTCCTTTTCATCAGAAGGGAAGAAGTTTGCATTTTACAGCCCACTCTAATTAGTGTTTTTTCTTTTTTCATCAGAAGGGAGAAGTTTGCATTTTCGATGGTTCATCTGAGAAGGATAATGCAGTTATAATCTAATCGCAAGAAAATAGCTTTACCCTACATACATTTCCAAAGAAGGTTATTATACCATGGATATTAGTGGCTGGTTGAGTAAGTATCATAATAGAGCCCCTGCTTATCATGCGATTATTGTGGATATTGAGCTCCTGTTTCAGCTCTATTCTCTAAAATTTCATTTTTTTCTAAACTCATTTTAACCATATTTTCTCAATAAAATAATTTTACACGTAAGTAAAAAAAAAAAAAAAAAAACTTACACACCGTTTTTTTTTTTTTTTTTAAATCACCATTGCAAACTCTTTTTCTCAAAAATGGGGCTCAAACAAACATGTGAAGATAGTAAATTGCATTCAATAGAAATGATCCAATGCTCATGGTAGGCATGAATTATAATGTTCATCGTGGATATGGCAACATCTGGTGTTGCTGGTGTTGTGGCACGTGGCATCACAGGCCCACGATGGAGCATTAGATCAAAAATGTTGCATTCAATACTACTAAGATGAATAGTTTCCAATGAAAGACAATCATAATTGCGGTTCAATTTAGTTAAATAAGCGAGATAAGAATGTCTAAATAAGTTAAATAAATTTTATTTATGTATATCATTGCTTCTGGCTTATTCTTGGGCTATAGTACAGTATTACTCGATCGTCGGGATAAATTTCTAGTGTCGTTTTGAAGAACTCGTGGCAACTATGCAACGCATCAGAAAACTTGAAATCCCTACGATTTATTAAATTCAGGAATTGCTTGAGTTATAATGGAGAATGTGTGGTTAAAAAATAAGAAAAAATTTTGAATTTGCGTATAATATTATTTTACTAAAAAAATGTGTGATTGAAATGTGATCAACTCACTATTCAAGAATGCATTTTGATGGAAAAAATCGAGCTCAAACAAGGGCTTAATTCTTATTCTTCCCCTAAAGTTTAAGCAAGGCATGCTCTCGTTTTAAGTGAGATTTTTGACAATTTTGCTTCCTTAATTTCCATCTTTACTCGCCCTTACATAGAGGATAGTTTCTATATATAAATAACTTTTACTCCTCTCAAATTTTGTAGAAGTTAATCTTTCAATTTTTGAAGTGCCTTAGACATCGTGATGAGATTCGATATCAAGAGTCTTATCTATTTAAGAATAATACTAAAAATGTAGAATCACATATATTTGAGTTCCATGATGGTGTGAAGGTAATTTTTCTTAACTCTCGACTAGGGAGTTGCAACTAGTTGGCCTAGTCATTCTTCAAGAGGCACAACTCCTAATCTTCAAGAGATACATCGAAAGATTGTTCAAGTATTGTTCAAGTAACTTTGTAGTCTTTAACACATTTATGCTTTTCAAAATTGATACCCTAGTTATTATTTTTTTAAATTGACAAATTAGTATCAAAAGATTGAGGAAGTGAAGCAAAAGAATTTGAATCATCAGTCAAGTCATTAAAATGTTTAAAAATGCTAATATACTTTTAATTAGCTTTTTATTTCACCTTTGAAACTATTACTGATTTCATACATTTTTTTTTTCTAATGAAAAGAAACTCAAAGTTTAGTTTTACTTCAACCATAGTGGACACAAGAAGGCAAGACAAGAAGTTTAAAAGTGAAGTGCAACTGATCTTCTTTCTTTGAGTAGTGATATTTGGAAAACACTCAGTGCCCTGGCACAATGACCGGGGCATTGACAAGGGGTGCCCCCTATAGCCTCCCCCCCCCTCCAATAGGGGGCGCCAAGTGTCAATGCCCCGATCATTGAGCTGGGGCATAAAGCACGGCTCGTGATATTTTTCTACAGACGATTTTATTCTAATAATATTAAGGATATTTCCAACAATACCTTTATTAGTTTAAATATTATAAACTGTTTCACACTTGAATTCTATATAATACAATGTACCAAGTACTTAGCTCCCGTTTGTCTCCAATTAAAAAGAGTTTTTCGGGGTAAATGAGTTTTCGAAAATTGATTTTTTGGAGAATGTGTGATTAAAAAGTAAGAAATTTTTTTGGGTTTACGTGAATATTTTTTATTTTATTTTATTTTATTTTATTTTATGAATGTATGATTGAAAATGAGTTTTCGGGACTTAATGTTTACAATGTAAATATCTTTCATAGTGTATACAATGTATCAAGTACTTATGGTACACAATCTAAGTATTTCATTACTATTAAGGGGTGGTACAAGCCTACAAATAGGAGTAAGAAGCCACATATACAAAGATAAGTTTTCAAAAATGAAAATCCTTTCATAATATTTTTTTGTGTATTCCCACATTGTCTTAATTCGTATATAATTTCCTTTATGTTATAAACTAGAAAGAAGTCAATAGAATTGTGTGTGTTTTATGAGAAAATTAGCTGGAACCCTTACCCGAAAAACTAAATGGGCCATATGAAGCAGCATTATAAGTAGAGAAAATTAGCTGGAACCCTTATTATTAAGATTACATTTCAAAAACTAGTGGGTGCAAGATTAAATTTCAATAATCAGGTGGTAAATACTAATTTTTAAATTAATTAAACCAATTTAATTACACCTACCTGGCTACCTCTCTGACACACCTAATACTCTCTCTCTTCCCCAAAAATTACTCTCTTCCCCAAAAATTACACCACTTTCACCAGCCAGAAATAACGTGAATTCTGATTTATCTCCCACCCTCTCTCTCTCTCTTCCCCCAAAAATTATATTGGCATTCTTACCCAAAAATCAGACCAGTGACTCCTTCCCCACCCCCCACCCTCTAGATTCCGGCTGCCTATCACTTCTCTCGCCGGAGTTTCGCAAGACCAGTCGCCTACTGCATCGGCGATGACACACTCTCTCTTCCCCAAAAATTAGATCGGCTCCCTTACTAAAAAATCAGTGGGGAAGCGTTTTCGCTACCCGTTAGTAAGACTAAGGTGGCCTCACCTTCGCCTAATTTGAGTAGTGTGAAGAAGGTCACGCCGAAGAGGAGGGGCAGTACTCCATTGAGAGGGAAGGGCGATGGAGGAGGAGATCAAGTGGAGAATACTAAGCCAGTCGATCAACATCGATGGCCAACGCGGAATCGGCTAGTGGTAGTGGTGATGAGAAAAAGCAAGCTCACCCTCAGTTCTTAGTTTTTCTGTTAACACTTGGAGGGGAAGGTTGGAGAGAACCAGATTTTTTATGCACACTTGTTGAGGCTTCTGTATAATCGACATTTGTAGTGGCGATTTGTAAATGCTAGAACTGAAGCTGTCCTGCAGGTGCAGAAACATGGTGCTGCAGATAGCGATTTGACTACTGGATAGTTGGTTGTGACTGTTTGTGAC
>CAIGRT010232482.1:0-17741 GCA_903798405.1 Fraxinus platypoda
GTGATCAAAGAGAAGTTGTGCACTATTCTTGTTCTTACTTTACCCAGTTTTGACAAATTATTCGAAGTGGAGTGCGATGCTAGTGGAATTGGGATTGGAGCAGTTTTGTCACAAGAGAAGAAACCAATGGCGTTTTTCAGTGAAAAACTAAGTGATGCCCGTCGAAAATGGAGTACTTATGATCAGGAATTTTATGCCATTGTTCGTACTCTAAAACATTGGGAGCACTATCTGATTCAGAGGGAATTCATTCTCTACACTGATCATCAAGCATTAAAGTATTTGAATAGTCGGCGGAGTTTAAGCAATATGCATGCTCGGTGGTCAACCTATTTGCAGAAGTTTCCATTTGTTTTAAGACACAAATCTGGAGTTCTGAATAAAGTAGCAGATGCCTTGAGTCGACGTGCAAGTTTGCTGGTAACAATGCAACAAATGGTTATCGAATTTGAGTTCCTGAAAGAATTATATGCTGATGATGAAGATTTCGTCGATGTGTGGGGTAACTGTGTTCTGAAACAAACAGAAGGGGAGTTCCATTTGGTCGATGATTACTTTTTCCGTGGCAATCAGTTATGCATTCTAAGGAGTTCTTTGAGGGAGAAACTGATTAGGGAATTACATGGTGGTGGTTTGAGCGGTCACCTGGGGCGTGACAAGACTATCAGTGGAGTAGCTGAGCGGTATTATTGGCCTCAGTTGAAACGCAACGTGGGTAATTTTGTTCGCAAGTGTTTTGAATGTCAGACTTCCAAGGGGCAAACGCAGAATACGGGTCTCTACATGCCTCTGCCTGTACCGAATGACATATGGGAGGATTTGTCGATGGACTTTGTTTTGGGACTTCCACGAACTCAGCGTGGAGTAGATTCTGTTTTGTAGTGGTTGACAGGTTCTCCAAGATGGGACATTTTATCCCGTGCCGGAAGACTTCAGATGCATCTCATGTGGCGCAATTATTCTTTCGTGAGATTGTTCGTTTACATGGAGTCCCGCAGTCTATCACTTCTGACAGGGATTCGTAATTCCTTAGCCATTTTTGGATTACATTGTGGCGACGGATGGATACTACTCTCAAGTTCAGTAGCACTGCGCACCCACAGACTGACGGCCAGACTGAGAACTTGAACCGCACGCTGGGAAATCTGATTCGGAGTATTTGTGGAGACAAGCCAAAACAGTGGGATGTGGAACTGGCTCGAGCTGGGTTCGCTTATAATAACGCAGTTCACACTGCTACTGGTAAATCTCTTTTTGCTCTGGTATATTTGCAGCCGCCTAAGCATGCTTTGGATCTGGCAAGACTTCCCAAGGTTGCTGGAACAAGTATGGCTGCCGAGAACATGGTTGAGCAGGTTCGTGATGTTCAGGCAGAAGTGAAATTACGGTTGGAGGAGAAGAATGCGAAGGCGTAAGAAATTGTTTGTTGAAGGTGATCAAGTTATGGTGTTTCTGCATAAAGAGAGGTTCCCAGTTGGTTCCTATAACAAATTGAAGCCAAGAAAATATGGACCGTACAAGGTGATCAAGAAGATTAATGACAAGCCTATGTGATCGACTTAACTGCTGATATGAGCATAACTCACACTTTCAATGTAGCTGATCTCTATGAATTTTGTGATGATGTTCCACTTTATCCAGATTATAACTCAGGGGTCGAGTTCTTCACAGGTGGGAAGGACTGATGTAGGACAATTGGCGTTAGAGTTTGAAGAAGAATTGGACCGAAAATTAGCAAAACGAGCTGTTTCGAAGAAACGGGCATAACTTTTTGCACCAGTGTCAGAATTTCTATTATAATATGTTTTCGAAAACGTCTCGCAATGCTCTACAACGTCCCAACCTGAGTTCCCCGATTGATGTCGTTTTCAGCCTTAAATTTGCAGTTTAAGGCAATCTACCTGACAATTGCAATTTTGTTTTTGCGTTTTTAATTGTTTAAATTAAGCGGATGTCTATTTTCGTCTTTTTGCTTAAATTAGGATTTTCAAAGACTATTTAAAGGCTCTTTGTTTTTCTGAATAATACAATTCCGTTTTTTAGGTTAATTTTCTTGAGATTTACAATTCTCTTTTGTTGGGGATTACGCTGGTAAACCCTAGAACTTCTGTTCTGCGTCACCATTGCTGAAATCCGTAAGTTGTGATTATTGGCTAGGGAAAGACCTTCACAGAATGCAAATGCCTCCACATCCTCCGTTGAAAACCCCCATGATATGTTGTGCTCACGCCGCTACCACACACCAATGGTCCCGAATGACCTACCCCATACCATTATGTTGCACATCCGCCGCTAACATTGTGGAGACACCCTGCACAAAGCATCAATGTTCATTTATATATTGATTTGGCACTTGATTTGCTTGTTAAAATTGATTTAATTTCAACACCAGTCAGTGGGTGGTAGCCCAAGAATGCATGGAAATTGAGAGGGCCTGCCTGCTTTATTAACATGCATCTGCAGTGATCACTGAAAGGAATATAAAACTGGTCTCTGTTGAGAAGACCAATTTTAGATACAAATCTAATGCTAGACTAGAAAAAGAAATACGTATGTTAATAACACCAATGGGGTATTAAATGAATAAAATTAGGATATTAATGGAATATAATGATGAAATAAAGCCGCTTTGAGGTTTCCTCTAAACCGAGACACGGGAGAGCCACTATAAAGAACTTTTGAGTATTGGTCATTAAAATAACAAGAAGATGTATAATCTCGCATTGTTCCTCGAGTGGAGGAATGGTTGGCTGTTAAACAATAGGTTGTAGGTTCAAATCAAATTTGAAAAGAATTGATTCATTCTCAACTAATGAATTAAAAATAAAGAGGCTCACTTGGATACACTTGGATAATCTCTTCTCTATCTTTGTTTTCTATCTTTATACTATTATACATTTTATTCTATGAGATATGAAAACTGTCACAGTTACAGAACAGCACACATTTGATGTTCTAAGGCTGCAAATAAATGACGTGCTTTCTACTCTTCATCAACTTCATCCTCATCACTACCCTGTGCGGATCGATGATTTATGTTCTGTTTTTCTATAAAATAGCATATAACAACTTCTGAAAGAATTAACACAACCTCTTTGAAAGCTAAGAGATCAAGGAACAATACTGGAATTAGATACATTTACACTCAATTGTTAACTTCGTTCAAGTCACCCAGAAATTTACTCTGCATTTTGGTTCATTCATTGTTTTGACAACAAGATAAATATCAGCATATCACTGCTATTAACTGCAAAATCTTTGCACTGGGATAGGCAAAGGATAAAATTGGGATAACTTACAGAGCAAAGAGAAGGATTATGCTGCAATTTGAAAAATACAAGAATTAAGAGCACGTTAACTTGAAAATTGAGAAAGAAAGTATGATATTATTACCTGGTTTTGTTCATTTATGTTTGCCAAGAAAGCTCTTCCATGTTGAACTGCTGTCAACTGAGTATTGGACTCTGCTACTTCTGTCAACATTTGATGAATCATATAAATTTGAACGAAACAATGGACACTTATAAACAATTAGATAATTGAAGACACAATGTAATGATAATTTGTAATGTTTAAAGTTCAATATACAGTAGTTTCACAGTTCTTTTTATACTTACAGAAACTCATGTTTAAACTCATTATCTCGGACCATATGAAGAAGCTATTGACGACACACTGTGTATGGAATGGGTATCTTCTTCTTCCAAACTAGGGTTCACTGCATTTTCTTCTCCCAAACTATAGATCTCTAGTTCTTCTTTGAAGACCGGATACAAAAGGTTAAGTGAATCTTCATGGTTCTCTGTTAGGGCCTGCCACCACCACCTGCTTCCTTTTATCTGTTTGAGAGAATGCAGTAACTGCTGCCTGATTTCCACAAAAAATGGAAGCATTTTCAGTTCTTTGCATCTGTAAACTTCAATGCTGGATAAGGAATCACAAGTCATTATTCCATTGAATATGTGCTTTAGTTCTGGCAAAGAACTTAGTTTCAATTTTTGTAATCTTGGGAGGTCGATTTTCGCATTGTTAACTTCTGTCACCCCTTGATTCTCTTCTCCTTCTGCTATTATCTCCATCATTTTGTCACAATTTTGAATTGTGATTTCTTCAAGGTTCCTTAGATGCTGAACCAACTCAAGTGGAAGGAGTGTCTTCAAATCATTACATGCTGTGACATGCAATATTCTAAGGCTTGCAAGAGTGCCTACTGGTGTTATTCCTTTGCAGAGTTGACTTAACTTGCTCAAACCCTCAATCTCCAACCATTCAAGGTTGGGAAAGGTGATCCATTCAGCTGTTATAATCCATTCCATCTCATCACAATAGTTTATCCTACAGTGTTGTAATTGAGAAGCTGCAGCAGTTATACAGACTGGTAGGTGAGTAATACCTGTACAATCATGGATTTCTAACTCAAGAATCCCTCTTGGCAACCAATCAGGACTTGATCTTTCGTAGATATGAACTCCAAAGAATCTGACACTATCAGTCCCCATGTGAGTGGAGTACGGGGGATGACCTATGACAAATCTAAAATTCTCTAGCATATTCCAGTGACCTGATGCTATGTACTTGTCAAATTCTTGCATGGTGCTGAAATTTGCTTCAAGTACTGCCAAACTGCTGCAGTTTACCAGAGCATCAACAAAGTTCGGTTCCTGACTAAATAGTAGACCGTTTATAAAGAGGCTCTCCAGGAACTTGTATTCGCGGAAACGAAGTACTGGAATTTCATAAGCTCCAGTATAGGAGAGGTCAAGATATTGAAGGTTAATCAACATATCCATCCCTTCTGGCAAGTGCTCAATTGATGTGTAAGAGAGGTCCAAAACCCTTAGCTCCTTGAGCTTTGCTAGAGTTGGTACATAGGACAGGTTCCAACAACTGCGTAACAGTAATGCACGAAGGCTAGCCAGATTGGATAGTGTTATGGGTAAACTGTTAACTCCAGTGAAAGATAAGTCCAGAACTTTGAGGTTTTGCATGTGATGAAAGAAAGAATGATGTATTTCTTTGTTAATAGAATTGTACTGCAATAGAAGCGTGCAAAGCTTAGGACATTTTGGTTCACGACTTAAACAGCTCAAATCATTTCGCATTAGTGACACTCTCTCAAGATCCGGAGGCCATTCATTCTCCACTGGTGGCAATTGTAAACCAAGTCCAGCTTTAATCATAAAACTTGAGTTTGCTCTAGTAAGTGCAATCACCATATCCCTAATTACATCATGCATTTTCACATACTCATCAGTATTTCCATCTTGATAGACACCCTCTATCATACAAGCACTTTTTAGCTCATTGACAATTATTTTACCCAGTCGCATCTTAACTATTTGACTCCCGAAACTACCCAATAAGCCTTCCCATAACCAGTATTTTATCAACTCTTCCACTTCAATGATGTGATCCTCTGGGTATAATGCACAGTACAGAAAACATGATCGAGTCATATCATCTTTCAGTCTGTCATAGCTAAATCTCAAACGTGAAAACACCGGATTATCTACTCCTTCGATATTAGCAGTTGAGTTCCTCAATTCACTTAATGCAGTCTGCCACTGTCTAATGCTGTTCTCTTTTCTTAAAGCCCTTCCAACAGTGATGAGTGCTAGTGGTAGACCAGCGCATTCTTTCACAACGTCCTTAGCAAGATCTTGTATTCTTGGGGACGTGAGCACCTCTTCGCCAACCTTTTGTTTAAACAAGTCCCATGCTTCTTCCATGGAAAGCACGCGAACTTCAATCTCTTTTACTGTTTCCATGGAATGGCATACATTAGATGACCTGGTAGTTATTAACAATTTGCAACCATTTACATTTGTTGGGTTAGGAATTCCTATTTCCTCTAGAGAAAATGCTTTCCACAAATCATCAATTATTAGAAAAAACCTACCTCTTCTTAGAAAAGCTTCATATAGTTTACTAGCCCTTTTATGTTCACTATCTTCATCACCAAAAGATAAACCTATTTCATTTGCAATACCCTTCTGTAGCTTTTGCAGATTTGAATCCTTGGATGCTGTTACCCAGATAACATTATCGAAGAGTGCAATTTTGCTTAACAGTTGATTATTGATTTCTTTAACGATGGATGTTTTCCCCACTCCTCCCATCCCATAAATACCAATAATTCCAATATTTTCATCCATCACGTACTCCCAAGTTCTCAGCAAAATTCTTTTGGCAGTCTCCCCTACTAATGTAGTTACCGGCAATGTCTTTCCTCTCTCCGGTACCATATTAACCAATGAACTGTCTGAAAATTTGTTATCATCAAGGAGCTTATGAACCTCGTTCATCTTTTTTGTAACAGAGTTCCCCAACTTCATCCTACGGTAATAGTTTGGAAAACATCCACATAAACAGTTTTTATTATCTTGAATTTCCTTTCCCAAACTAGCCATGATAGTTTTCATCTTCTGCACATTTTCTAGCCACAAATTTACTTCAGCTGTAGGATCCATCCCACTCAACACCTTTCCCAAGTGTAACATTTTTTTTACATCAGCTTCTCGAGCAGTAAGTAACTTTAATTTTTCTTCCAATATCTGTAATACAGCTTGAGGTTTTCTCAGATACCTGCATTGCTCAGAGATTGAATCATTTGAACAGCACTGTCCACAGAAAAGTTGAAATATGCTTGCAACAGCACCAACAATTTCCATAGCCTGTATCTGCCAAGAACAGAAAAGAAGCCAAATATAAGAACCGACTGAAAAACTAATCAATTCACATTTAGTTACATATTGGACGCAGATAAAGGATCCAAGATAGAGATTTTGATGGAATTGACATCAGAAACACGCCATAAATATGCATTTAATTTAGGAGTAAAAATAAAACATACTGTGATTTACTTTAATTGATTCTCGGTGTAGTAATTTTTGTCATTCAATAATTATTAGCCTTTTAAAGGTAAGCCAAGAGGTTCAGAGTGGGAGAAGATCAGAGAACGCTTATGTTTGGGTTTCCTATTCTTTTCCTAAACATAGTCAATCCATCCCCTAGTACATCTCAGCCCTTGACCACATAAGCAACACATGCGTAGCCAATATATTCATTCTTGCGAGCTTACACGCCACACCACCAAATGTCAGTGTTGGTCATCTAACTCGCATCAACTGGTTTGCACCCTACATTCATATCCTATCGTCAACCACCTTTAGAAACATCCTCATGTGCAACCACTGTGATGATGATCGCCAGTCGCCACCATGTTTGTTGCTGATCCACCGAGATGATACTACCACAAAATTCTGTGAGACATGCCTCTACTATCATGTCAGAACACCATGATCAGTTCAGTCAATATCCCAACAACAATCTTGTAGTGTCGGAATGAGTTGAAGCAATCCATCTCTGATTGGATAGTCTCACTTGAGCCTTCGCCCATGCTGAACGCGTCAGAGCTATGAGTAGATTAGCTGCTGCTGCTGCGTTGTTGAAGAGCGCTGTAGAAACTCTAAGGTTTGACCCTAGCATTTTCAATCTCATTAAGGTAACAATTTCTACTAGATGAAACTTGTACTTCTAATTAAAGTGTACAATTTGTTTTAAAAAACATTCAATAAAGTGAAAAAAGAAATCGCTTGAATTCTACCTTTCTTTCTGGTTATCCATTATATCTTAGACAACGGATTTCCATGCTCTATTACATATTATCTTTAATCAATAAAAAGGCATAATCCAAACAAAATCTATAGCAACACATTTCCTTAGTTCTTCGGGTCTTTTCCCATTTGTGCGCATTTGTGCAAGACATAATTTGAAAGTGGCTAAATTAATTTATGTTATCTCAGCACTACCCTCTTTGTCTCATTATTACCATCATGAAGCTTGCTGAACTCTGACACATAAACCCTGAAAATATAGCTGAGAATCCCACAACAACTGCCATTTACTTGCATACTGATTGGAGAATAACTTTTCCCTTTCTTTCTAAAATGTGCACCTGTTAATTTTATACAGCCTCGTCCTAGTCTCTACACTAGATCTTAGTTTACTCTTTCTAGAACTCTAAATTGATTAAACCCTAGAACTAGTAAGTTGTAACCCCAATTCAAGTAGGGATGCTATGTCTTCTTCCTCTAACTCCATTTCATCAGCTTCCCAACTTTTACGCCACCATAGGCTGCTATAGGACATATGGCATCTAAGCGTCTAGTGAATTGTTGTGCTAGAACATGAGCTAACATCCCAGCCCAAAAGATGATGAGCATTTTACCCTTAATCAGATAGAAAATTCTAATTGCAAAGGAAGAGAATATTGAGGGTTATGATGATAAAAGAGTTGTCCCTGTCATGAGATGTGCCTTGTCCACTTTAGTGACTGATGCATTGATCCATACCAAGATATCATGCGATCAATCTATAAAACTTTTTATTAGTGGGGTAGCGCTACTAATACAGTATCCGAATCTTTTGTTGATAAGTTTGGTCTTCAACTTGAGCCTCACCCTCATCCTTTCAAGGAGCTTGGATAGATAAAAATCTTCTTAGTTCCTCTCCAATTCGGTGTCAAATATACACAATAATATTCAATAAGACTCGATGTCCCTCTATGTGAGAGGTTCTCTCATTATATAGAATCTTGTGCATGAAGATTTCTTGTTTCTTAATTTATTTCACTTGTCAAGACTTTGTTGTTGCCTTCATCTGTTTTCGCTAGACAATCCTCTATTCCAGTCTCCAGATCCATGAGTTCCGTTTTGCTTCTGCAAAGCCAGATGAAGTCACTATAGATATCTTAGAATATTACTACGCCACTTTGCCATCTAGTGTCTCGTTGATTCTTCATTAGATGGAAAAATTACCCACCTACTAACAATCCTTCAATGAAAAAAGAGGATTTCGCGGAATTAGCATTAGAAATATGCCAAGAATATTGCACTTATATTAGGCATAGAAATGATAACAGATTGTGCTCTATATTTTTATACAATTTTTTTGTACTTAAATTATTTTTCTTTCTATAACCGTTATTAATAAATTAGAAAATTCGCTGTCTGTGTTATTTTGATCACTTTCCTTTTTGATAGGAAAGTATAAATACTATTAAGGTTTCTGAATAATGTAGTCTATGTAGACAATGATTTGGGTGTTCAATGATGTTGAAATTATAGTCCCTACAATTTTGTCAAACAAATGTCTTTCTTTAGAGAAATCCTAAAATATTCTTCTATTATTCACCAGTATAATTTTCTCCTGTAGAGTATACTGTTCTCTCTCCCACTTGTTGGAGGCAAATGATGGAGATAGAAGTAGAATAAAGATAAAATTTAGATATTATTATAATATAGTTTAATTCATATTATTTTTGTTTTAAATTAGATTAGATTAGTTCTAATATTTAGAC
This sequence comes from Fraxinus platypoda, assembly GCA_903798405.1. NCBI lineage: Eukaryota > Viridiplantae > Streptophyta > Magnoliopsida > Lamiales > Oleaceae > Fraxinus > Fraxinus platypoda. Next base: position 9,362 of record CAIGRT010232482.1, read on the forward strand.
AATGTTCTAGCTTATTAGAAGTTCTTTAATTTTAAATTAGTTGCTCTATGTACAGAGAGATTATGCATTGTCATAGACACAACTTTGATATGAATAAACATTGATAGTTTATCCCCCAATTTCTCATCCATCTATCTAATTATTCTTCCTTTCTATCTTCCCATCTTCTTCTTTTTAGCTATTATCTCTTCTTCTCTCTCCTTTCCCCTTCTCCTATAATTTTATGCATCCTACGCCACTTGGAGCAATGTGCATTGATAATAAGAAAATACCACCAAGCATTCTCAGCTTAATTGAAGAAATTTTTCCTTCATTTTTGAATCTGTTTTAATGTTTTCTCGCTGGTTCTATAAACTAAGTCTTTTCCCATTACTTCACACCTCTACAAACATGCACTCTATCCTCTTACCAACACCCTTCAATTTCTGCACAATATCCCAGTGGTACGTAACACCACCTGAATTAGCAACAACCATCAGGTTAGTAGCTCAACTTACACGCCTAACTAGTCGAGTACGGCATGTCTTTACGAGGAAAAAAAAAGCAGAAAGGATGAATTCATTTTTCAAAAAGGTTAAATTGATCTTTTCACCTTTAAACAAAAAATCAAAGATATGGTCAAACATAAAAGCTTACCTCCAGAAACATAAAAAGAGGAGTAAGAGCAAATTCACAGCATAAATTAGGAGGACTACCTCCTTTGCAAAAGAATTGTCTACATTACACTATTATTTTCTAACACCCAATTAAATCGTAGGGAAACAATACTTCTAATTCTACAAATAATATGAAGTTATCCTGAACAAAAACAGAATAATCTACGCCAAAAGAATCAGCAGTTATTGAACAAACAACTCCAACTCCATGTATAACAGCAATTGAACTTAATACTTGTAAATCTACGCCCCTGAATCAGATCCTATGTATACTATATAGGGCTGGAAAGTCGAAATGATAACCTTTTTTGCTAACCAAGTGATTGTGAGAATGAAGAGTTGGAGAACTCAGCACTTGTCAACGGAAATCTGTCTCAGAAAGATTATGTGAAAGAAACGGAAATTGTTTTCCCCACTGATTGGTAATTGGAATCAAGGGTCAACCAGAATGAGTGGGTGGTGGGACCCTAAAATTGCAACCATATCAGTCGTTTGGCTTCTAGGAAATTATGCTCAGTTTTGTGGGAATTAAAATAAAATTTTTATGGTGTGTTTGATGAATATTATCGAAAAAAAATGTATTTTAAATATTGATATGATGTGAAATATGTAGTTAAAAAGTAACGAAAAGTCATTGATGTGATACAAAATATTATTTTATTAAATAATGTGCGATTGAAAATGAATTTTGAAATAATGTATTTTGAAAGAATGTGTACCAAATATGGGCTATAAATTTTGATAAAAGTTTATAAAATGTGTCGTTAAAAAGTTGTGGATCCTCTAAAATATATGGTTAAAATTAATCGTTGATTTAGATTTAAATTAAAATCTGAATTTTAATTTTTACCAAACAATGGCTTATATATAGCATCTTTAAATTTAGAGGGTTAAAATTTTGAATAATGCTACTTGCACGTAATGGAACTATATATGATTTACATACAAATGAAGTGTCAAAAAGAGTGAAGAAGTTTTTTAAAATTAGTTGAAAAAATTATGAATCAGTGTAAATTAACAATCGTAAAATTTTTATATAATCTAACGAAATCATATTTTTAATAAATTTTAATAAAAATTATAGAATATGTGATTGAGAAATTGATAATGGTGTAAATTTTATGAAATGTATAATTAAAAATGAGTTTGGAAAAAAAATTAAGATATTGTGGTCAAACAGAGAAGGTCTAGAATCTAGGTGGTGTCGGCTGTTATTTTCCCTTTATTTTGGAAGATTTGCACAATTAGTCCTTAATCTTTATCACTTATAACAAATAAATGTACAATCTTTAAATTGTACTTTTCACTCTTCAACCTTTAGATCCTTTGCATGTTTGTCCGTTTTACATAATTTCATCAACCTTTAGATCCTTTGCATGGTTGGCCCAAAGTTCATTACTTTTAAATTTTATTAACGGAGTTTTCAAATGAAATAGGTAGCTTTATTGTTTTCTTCAAATGCCGTTATCTGTAGCTACCATTGCACCTTTGACCACCCCCAAACGAGAAATCCTAGTTCAGACACTGCTAGATTGAACATCCACATGTTCTCTCAATATGCTATGGAAAAAAAAATGAAATCTGAAATTTTGGGCATTGATGCTGCATTCTATTAATATAAAGTAATTTACAGTTGACCTATCCAAACTTAAACCTGTGAGAGAACACTACTCGCTGAAAAAAATTGCAAACAGCTTCTCAAAAAGCCATTACCTTCAAGCTAAGTTGAGCTGGGAGTTTTTTCCTCATTGTGTATGGCACTGCTTACTACGAAAATCTTCAGATTGCAGATTCCCAATTAGCTGTTGCAACCTCTCAGCACCAGGACCAGGCTTAAAAACTGAACTGTTACCTCGCAAGAAGCAAGGATCGGCCCCATTTTCCGAGCTTCCAACACACCAGGCTCCTGGTGCAAAACGATTTGTTCGACCAAGCAACTCTTTGTCGATCTTGTCTAAAACTGGATCATCCTTGTGAAATTTCCGAGCAAAGGAGGCACTGCTGTTTACCATTTTATCGAAATCCTTGATCGTTAATGAACGTGGGTGCTGCTTAGGAGGACTGTCCCAAGCAATGTAGTGGAGATCGTGACCTATAGCAGTGTTACGGAACTCTTCAGTATTGCAAATTACTGTGTGAAAATATCCTTCTGGGGACGAGATGAAATTTGTATAGTACATGAGGATTGTTCGGGGAAGGTTATCCCACCCCCATATGCAGTATTCCACAAAAGAGCGAGTTAGAATCACCCATGCTGAGCCTGCAGAGAAGGAAAGAATAACACTTGCAATCAGTGTGCAGTATCATCTAGTGCATGAAGAATTTTTTTAATATACTGTCCAGACATGCACTAAATGCACATCTTTACTCCACGACTAAACCTTGGGACTGGGATAAGAAACACACCAGTAAACAACTTGAAAGATGTCGGAAGTGAGCGACGTTGAGTAGTCCATGCAATATCAGATTTTTTAGACAGGTAAAGGCCTGGATCAACTATGATAGGCTTTGCTCTCTGGTTCCTGAAAACATCAGCATTAATATAAAAACTGATATAATCTTTATGTAGAATCAAAACACTATTGCTACTTTTCCATAGTATATCGTTACTTACAGTTTCCACCCATAAATCTCTGTGTGCTCAATGAAATTGAGATTTCGAGACAGATTGGAGAAAACGTACAACATATCTGCACAATTAGTTAGATCGTCACTGCAAAGAAGTATACACATAAAAAAAAAAAAAAAAGTATACACATAAAAAAAAACACTATTCTTTTCTTTTTACAAGTAACAGTTGAACTATCAAAATTTATTTCAACACTATACTGTCAATTAAGTTTAGCGATGATTTCCTTCATAATAGTTAATGACTAGCAATGCAGAAATTTAGTCTGCAATAATCGGGATTTTTCCTAGGAATCACTTCGAGGGTCCTAGGATTGGATCCAAAGAGTAGATCAGAGCATCAGAATCCTCTACAAAATATAAGATAATTACATTAATTTACCAGGTCAAGTTTGTCCAGTGAAAATAGATATAACAAGCTCTGTATAAGAATATCAATGATCAAATGATTGCATTCTTAATTTCTTATTTCCCACAGTAACAATCCTGACAAAAAAATATATTGATAAATAACAATGATCGACATATTGATTCCAAATTTCAACAAAAATTAGATTCAAAGAAGACCAAGGAGTTAAAAGCATTCGCAATTATGTCCTTTCACATAACATAGAGATCATTTGCGGGTTCAGTATCAGTTTTGTTATTTTGGATCATATAATTGTAGGTTTCTTTTATCTAGATTGGATTTGGGTTTATCAACTTTGTTGACAATCACCCGTTCAAGGAATGAGTCACCAGAGACATCATAGATGACGTGTAGTGGCTAAAGTCATTTTTCACAGGTCAGTTAATTACGGCAATGTGAAGTTTTAGAGAGAGAATAGGGGCTCGCTTGGCAAGACTTTTGAAAAGTCAAAAGGTGCTACTGAGACTAAGAAGTTACTTTTAAACATGTTTAGATAATTTTTTGGAAGCTAGCCTAAAGAAGTTTCCTCAATAAGCTCTTCTACAAGAGGAGGAGGCAAAGCAAAAGTAGAAGCCCGTCAAACTAGCCCTTCAGAGTTTATATGCTAATGAGTCCCACTCCCTCACCCCCACGTCTCCGGAAGTCCGGAACCCAAGATTAATAAACAAAAAACTCAAGAAAGGACCAGAGAAAGTTGAAACAAGTTTTTATAGAGCTATTACGAGAAAAATTAGCTATCATACAAGCCCACCCATTTCTCTCATCTTAAAAAGATCTATTATTCTGTTATGAAGCTAAAAGTATAATGTAGTATAATCATACATGATTTGTAATTTCTTTACTCGAGAATGCTTTTAAAGACTGATTATTTGTAGTATATACGCGTGCATTTCAGTAATGGCTTAAAGTTTTTCATTTTCCAACTCAAAACCTTCAAAAAAATTATGTATTTACAGAAGGGTATGCAAGTACACTATATGATGAAATAGAGGATATAAAACACTTCTTAACCAGAGCACTCCTGTGGGATCTAGCTGATATTGTGCAAGACACGGGTCGAATAAAATCAAACAAGATCTACCTAAATGTAATCGATAGATTGACTCATTTAAACATCCACGTGCATTAGAATGTGAAAGTTTTTCATGTCAAACTATGCAACACAATCTAGAGACTTCAAGCACACGGGAAGATGCACAAATTAGGAAAGTGGTGGGATTAGTATCAATAGTAAACTCTAAAATCTAAACATCCTTAGGCTTTGGTCAGTATCCTCCCGAGTAACAGGACAGAGAGATAAGAATTGATCAACTGTAATCTCCATCCTGAAAAAATTCTAGTTTTCCAACCTTCAAGACGTATGCCAAACAACATATAGTATATTTTGATTGAACATGTCATTAATGAAAATAATCAGCTTCTTAGTTCACCCCGATTACGAGAATTCAAAAACCGACGATTTTTGTTTAGAATTGAACACATTATTGGAGTGTGGAACAGAGCATCGAAAGAATCTCACTTTCCCCGGGCACATCCTACAATCAAGTTCTCAACATTATTCTTCCACCACATTGTACTACTATGACTCAACAACTTAAATCCATGCATACTCATACATCTAAAATAAGAAACTTTTTTAAGTAAAAATCATTACTACGAAACCAGTCCTGAAAAAGCAGAATTTGAAAATCAAAAGGTTATAATCTTTACTACTATATCATCGTTGCCTCTGCATATTATCAATGTAATTATTTACTGATTCGATAAAGTGTTTAAATCACAATCTTGTATCTTGTTGTATATGTGCAGCAACATGCCATATCAGCCATTTTCCATGTGAATAACTTCATAATTTTCATTTTCAATGACAGGATAGGAAAGATGCGGGGACCTCTCTCACAATAAGTAAAAGTAAAAGATATCAACAATATAACATGAATGACCACCATTTCGTATAATTAAGTAGGGCATTGAGTAGTTAACTGACCGTCTTGTGTCACAAGAGGATAATCGGAAGCACTTAGATTGATAAACCAGTCCCAATTTGAGCTCTCCTTCAACAAAATCGCTATCGCTTGAAGGGTACAAGCAATCATCGTAGGACCTTTGTAAGTCACCAAATTGGATTGCGACATAACTCGCACATTCTCCACCTCGCTGAATGTTGGGTCATTCTTCACTGACAGTGTCAAATTTAACCTCTCCCGTGGGGGAGCCTCGAGATCCATATGCAGAATATACTGATTTCTCGGATGATACACCGCTTGCAATGTCCTCATCATCCTCCGACTATCGCCCTTAGTACCTGAAATGAGATAAGCAAACCTTGGTGGCTCTGTTTCAGAGGCCTTGTTTGACTTAAATGACTTCATTAAATCCGATTCCACAAAGTACCCATCCGAGTCCTCAGGATTTTCAAACGAAACAATGTCGACTTGCAAGTCATCTCTTCCATCCGATGCAGAGTATAATCCAAAAATGGTAGCAGTAAATAGAGTAACTGACACAAGCAAACTCACGAAGAACGGAATTTTCCACCTTCTGTCACTGAATATCCTTCCTGAATGATTATTAGCATTTTTCCTCATACTCAGCAGTTCTCACCAACTATAAAGTTACCTCAAATTTTTTAAATGAGCAAACCAGAGGAATAATCCTCAATCGATAACCTTGATCTTATCGAAAAACGAGACCCGTGAAAACTAAAGAGATTTACGGAGTGAGAAAAAAGCAATAAAAGTACAGGATGATGTAAATTTTCCACCGACAAAAGGCCCCAACTTTACTTTTATTCTGAGTCTTTTTTTCTCAGTTATTCGAAGAGCTACAATTGAAGATATACAAAATGGATAAAACAGAAAAGATCAAAACAAAAATAACGTACAGATTGAAAGTATACGAATAAAGCGAAGTTTGAAGATTACAAAATTCAAACCTATGAAGTTAAATTTTCCCCATGCAATGAATAGATGTCGCAGCTTCAACTTTCTTCAGATCCAAAACACACATAAACCCAATAGTTACAGAGTTTTAGAGAAGGAAGGCAAAAAGAAAATATTAAATTAAAACTACAGTAAATGGGTTTTTATCAAGACTCAATTTTTCCAAGAGCCAATTCAAGAAAATCGGATTTGCATCTCCAAAAAAAAACTCACGTTCTTATTTATTGTGCCGGAAGTTTGGTGGGAAAAAAAATATATGAAAGGCTCTTGACAATAAAGAGGTGGAGAAAAACTGGTGTTGTTGCAAGATTCAGACAGGAGAGTAAAAAATCGGGTGGGTTCAGAGTTGAGAGGGTAAGAAAGATGGGGGACCGTACAGGGTTGCTTAATTTGTGGGATAGCAACTTAGTTAAGTGGTTTGATTATTGGATTTTAATATTTATAGATGATTAAGTATGATAATTTGACAAAATTGAGGATAACTTCGCAGATACGCGTGCGACTTTTTTTTTTTTTTTTCTTCATATTTGACCGTTGTTTTGAATAATGATATTTATGATGATAAATATTGATTACATAACAGTCTATGTAAAATAATGTGATTGAAGAATTCAATTTTCATGAGAGTGTGTGAGAGGAGAGTGGGAAATATTAGGGATAATGGGTTGCCTCAATATTTGATTCTCTATTTACCATTTTAATTTAAATATGAAAGAAATACAAATCCCTGAAAAGAAATGTTAATTATTATACATGTACGTAAATAGTTAAATGCATATATGCTTGAATATAAGTCTTAGAATTATAGCTAAATGTATAAATGAAGATAAATGAAAAATATGATACATGAATTAACGTAAATGTTAATTAATTTATAATTAATATCAAGAAAAATATATGTGACAATGAATATTAAATTATTTATATTAAATTAATATAATTTAATTTTCAATTAAGTAAAATTTGATGTTAATTGACATATATGGACGTGAATAATAAAATGTATTTTTTAATGTGAAATTATAATTAATATTAATTAAATGAATTTGAATGTTAATTAATTGAGAATTAATAACAGTGATATGGACATGAATGTGAAATTCAAATTAATATTAATTTAATTGAATGTGAATATCAATTAATTGATAATTAATTATAGCATTTGTTACAATTTGTAAATTAAACACATATTGAAAAACGAAAGGTAAGAAATTGTTGAAATAATTGAATTGTTGTAGGGTTGTAATTATCCAAAAATAATTCTCATTCGATGTGATAGTATATTATAGATGACTTCTATTTGTATATCATCTACAGTGGCTAAAAGTTGTAGGGTCCATTTGATTGCAAGGGTGGAAAATGGGTGGAAAGAAAATGAATTCTAGATAAAGTAATTGCCTAGAAAATATTTTGCAGGGAATTGTTAATTAAGTGTGTTTAATTGGGTATAATTTTCCACCCGGAAAATTTTTAAATTTTGTATTCGTTTGGCTTTATTTTACATGAAAATTGTCTATTAAAGTGATAGTTTTTTCACAATTGGTTATAAAATTTGTTTCAATTGCTAAAAAGTTAAAAAAAAAAAATTCCTAAAAAATCATTTTTTCATCCAAGTTTAGTATTCGTTTGGCTTTGTTTTACATGGAAATTATGAAATTAGTTATGAAATTTGTATCCATTGTAAAATTAAAAAAAAAAACCTGGAATTCATTTTCCCACCAATTCATTGATTTCCAAGAATTGGT
>CAIGRT010232537.1:0-15591 GCA_903798405.1 Fraxinus platypoda
AGTACAAAATCGAACGGAACCGAATAGAACCGAACCGAACCCGAACGGTTCCAGAATTATATTTGGAACCGACTGTTCCATTTACTAAATACCCGAAAATTTCAGGAACCGAAAAAAACCAAACCGAATCGACCCGCGCCCACCCCTAGTTTTGTTGAAAAAGGGCCATCGAGATAGATTTCAATTCAAAAATTTCAGTCTTTAAAAGTAAAATTTCTTATAGGTAGTGTATCGTTTTAAGTTTTCATGCGAGGACTAGGAACAAAATGGGACATATGACATTTCGACAAAAAGTTTTGAATTCTCATTAATTTAATTTCATCTCATACAAATTAAACTAAAAAATCGAACACAAGTTCTTTTCTCTAGCGATAGGGCCAACATATATGCATTTCTAATTATTTGTGAATAACATGACACGAACGTTCTCACCCATGTTATAACTCAATTATAAATATTCAAACATAAAATCAAATTATCATAACTTAGAACAAAAAATGCTAATAAAAAATTAAATTAATTGTAAGAAATATATAACATGGATTTTTGGTGCCAATGTTTAACAAAGATAATCAATCAAATAATTGAACAATAAAAGTCAATATTGGAACAAAGATTTTAATGTAATCATCAGACAATCTATGTCTGATGTCTGATGAAAATGGAAGGGTATAGACAAAATCGGTTGTGGGTGGAGGCATGTCATTTCAACCTTAGGTGAAACTTCCTTTTCCCCTCTACAAACTTGTCAAGACATTTTTAACGTTAGTTTATCCGATCTCTCGTGCTTGTTGAACTATCTTATATAAAAATTTAAATTATTAGAAATGAAGTATAAATTTATTAAAATTCGTTTGAAACTGTAGATAAATAAATCTCTCCAATTATATGATAAAAACTGTAGCAATTTCGTCTGTGTGTGTAGGGTCCCTAAGAAGAAAAGTGGCGTCCGATGTTAAAAATTTGTCTAGGTCACGTCAACGTTGGACTTATTTTTATTATCATGTGTTAATTATCTGCATTACGCCTGTACCCGATGTACGATCTTTTGTCACGCATGAAAAGAGTATATTACGCCAATATCCGATTATTATTATTATTTTTTTTTTTTCTTACTTTTAATTAATCAAATCTGTAAATAAGCAGAAAAGGGTCCACTCATGGTACACCATATTTAATCAAATAATTATAGAAAAATAATTTAAAACATATAAAAAGGGAAAGTCGGTAGATCATACAAGATTTTAATCATTAATTTATCATACTCGACATTGATCGGTTGGAGACATGGGTCCTGAATAAAGAATTTCATCCTTATTTCTTCCTTTTCTGTTATTTCTTTTGTCTAATGCAAACGTGACTCAATTTATCAGAGATTGGCATGCATGCAGATTTTTCTTAGTTTATTTTTTATATTACTTATAATTGCTTGGTTTAGAAAATGCATTTTTCCATAATTAAGCAATTAGGTTTGTAAGGCAGGCGTGGTACTTTTGATATTCGGATTAGACTTTTTTTAAATAAGAAATATTGAGAGACTTTATATATATATCGAATTTTTTTTAGCATTTTTGTTATTTTTTGTTAAATTTTGCATCAACTTCCCCTAATTTCCTTTTCTTTATTTATAGAATTAAGGGTTTGTTTGATTGTAAGAGTGGAATTTAGGTACAAAGAAAATGAATTCCGGGTAATTGAATTGCCTAAAATTGTTTTTCTGGAAATTGTCAATTAATTGTGTTTGATAAGTATAATTTTCCACGTGGAAATATTAAAATTTTGGATCTTTTGGTGTTCGTTTGACTTTGTATTAGATGAAAATTGTCCATTAAAAGGAAAAAAAAAATTACAATTAGGGATATAATTTGTTTCCATTGCGAAAAAAAAAAAGCGGGAAAACCAAAAACCACCTAAATGATGGGAAAGCTAATTCAAGGAAAATGTGGAAAACTGTGTCACGTGAAGTGAAGTTGGAAAATCAATTGCCTAGAAAATTTTGGCTACCAAACAGCCAAAAAGGTAGAAAAAGGAAAATAATTTCCAACTTCCATGAAAAATTTTACACATCAAATAGGGCCTAAGTGAACTACGATTGTTACGACTAATATAAGGAATTTCATTTTTTATTTTTACTTTCCAAGTTATAAAAAGTAAGTCTAGATTTGTATTCAAACTAGGTTTGTTCACGTTTTCAACTTTTTCAGAAGTCGAGATAGCACTCTTTATGACACTAATTCTTGCAAATATTAATATATTGCAGATAAATATCAGGCTAATTAAAGTAATTAAGCTCCTGTCTGGTGGTCTTTTTTTTTTATTTTTTTGAAAATGATTGTTTTAAATAATGATTTTTTAAAGAATGTGTAGTTAAAAACGATTGGAATTCAGTTTAGAGAATGAAAAATTTAGTAAAGTAAACAACTTAAAAAGTGACTGTGTCAATTTCGACCAAATATTCGGATTTGATCCGATAGTCAGATTATAAAAATAAATAGACTAATTTGTTCTATTCGTCGAGTAGATCGTCTTGGTATATTTGAAATCTCAAAATTAATTCCGAATAAATGAGAAATTACGATCTAAAATTGGATTTAAAAAAAAAAAGGAAAAACTAGCCGAGATAAATGTCTAACCACATAGCTCACCTATCGATTGAGTGAGCTCTAGCGATGAGATTGTTGTTCGAGCGACATGCGAGTGAGGAATGTTTTGTTGAATAGGTGTCATTGTCGCTTGAGCAAGAGGCCATCGACGGCTAGCGACAGCAAGAGATGCTTCCCCTTGTGAAGATTGCTGAGTTTGGAGCGTGACTTTTCACTCACAACCCCTCATCTTAGTCATTTCAATGAGCAGAGCCGAATCGAGCCGAACGGAACGACAAGCCAAAACTTAAAGCTCGGGCACGACTCGAGCGAAACAGGTCCTAGCTTTTTTGGGCCGAGTTGCACGACTAAAAAATGTGAGGCTCAGTCCAAGCTTTTGCTCTAGCCTTAGCGGGCCGAGCCGGGCCCGAGTATTTTTAAAAAATTCGTTATGAATCTATGGTTTTTTATAATGTATTTAAAATTTGTGAAATTTATACATATTATAAATAATAACTAAATATTAATATATATAAAAATATATATAAACTTAAAAAAAATAAAAGCTCGGCTCACGGCCCGATGATGAGCCAAAGCTGGCTCAAGCCGACGTCCCAAAATGGGGCTCGGCCAGAGCCTCTGCTCGATGCCACCTAGCCGCGAGCCGGCCCGGCTCGGACTTTTTCCGGGCCGCACGAGCTTTTTTGACATCGCTACCTCATCTTCTATAAATAGGACATTTTGGACGTCTATTATGTTTCCCATATCATTTTTGCATTGAGCATTATATCAAAAACTCTTGCAAAATATTTTTCAAAAGTCATTCCAAAAACATTTTTTTGTAGAGGGAAAATTTTCATTCAAAGTTCGATGTTGCTTGTTGTTTGAAGTGCTTATACCACAAGTTGTATCTGTTGTATTTCAGGAAATAAGTGTCGTAAACCATTAGCACAGTTGTAGGGCAATTTTATTTTAAGGAAAAAGTGTTTTCACTTGTCTTGGATTTCGTTCTTTACTTTCTTTTCTTTTTATTTCCAGAGTTTAATTACGCTCCTATGAATTAAATTTAAATATTTCTTTGTCTAAAACAACTATTTCAATGTGCTATCTACCAACATTCTTAAGATAAAATTTGTTTGTTTATGGTTGCTGTTGGACATCATTTCTTCATTTTTGGAATAAGCATTTATATGCTATTCATTTCTTTCATTATTTTGTATTTTGAACTTCTGTTTATAACAAAAATGAATATTGTCGAGGCTACTTCTAGTCAAATAACAAATTGTACGAACCATATGGTTTCACCTTTTATCATACCTATATCAAACTCTCAAATTCCACATGAAGAAAAATTGAAAAAAATTGCAGGTATGGATTTTAAAAGATGGCAACAAAAGATGTTTTATCTTACTACTTTGAATTTGGCAAAGTTCCTAAAAGAAAGCGTTCCTGCTGTACAAAAGGAGAAAATAATTGTGAGTCGATTATTGCGTTGGACGCATGGAAGCACTCAGATTTTCTTTACAAAAATTACATCCTAAATGGATTGGACAATACATTTTATGAAGTGTATAGTTCGATGGGCTCGACCACAGGTCTATAGGATTCATTTGAAAAGAAGTACAAGACCGAGGATGCCGGAACAAACAAGTTCATTGTTGGAAAATTTTTGAACTACAAAATGATAGACTCCAAAATCGTGATAAGTTAAGTAAAAGAACTACAAGTTCTACTTCATGACATACATGCTAAAAAGATGAAATTAAATGAGCCCTTCTAAGTTGCAACTATCATTGAGTAACTTCATCCTATGTGGAGAGTTTCAAGAACTATCTCAAGCACAAACATAATGAGATGAACTTGAACGAATTGATAGTCAGTTTGAGGATTGAAGAAGACAATAGAAACACCGAAAGGAAATATATTGTTCAACTTGGAGCAAATTTTCTTGAAACTGATTTGAAGGTTGTCAATAAGAAACGTAAGATCTCCGGTATTGTATCAAAAAGAGATAACTCCAAGAATGCTAAGAAGTTTAAAGGTAATTGTTACACTTGTGGAAAAACTGGACATCGTTCTAATGAATGTCGACAGACTAAGAAGAATGTACAAACAAATGTAATTAAAAGAGATACCATTTCTGAAGGGATATAAGAGATAAATCTTTTAGCGGTTGTTTCTGAATGTAACAATGTGGAAAATTCAAAGAAATGGTGAGTTGATACTGGTACTACCCATCACATTTGTGCAGACAAGACCATATTCTCAAACTATAAAGAATTAAACGGAGAACAACTCTCATGGAAAATTCTGTAAGTTCTAAAGTTGAAGGACAAATGAAAGTTACTTTGAAGATGATATTCGGTAAAGAAGAACTCGTCCTCAACAATGTCCTATATGTACCAGACATTCGCAATAATCTTATATTCGGGTCTCTACTTAACAAAAAATGGCTTTAAACTTGTATTTGTATCTGATAAATTTGTACTCACTAAGAATTAGATGTAGTTGGTAAAGGATACATATGTGATGGAATGTTCAAAATGAACTTTCTTACAATTGTACCGAAACAAAGCATTATGACAAAACTTTACATTCTATTTATATGCTTGAGTTGTCTTGTTTATTGTATAGTCGATTAGGACAAATCAATTACAAATCTATGTGCAAACTTATAAATCAAAGTTGAATTCCGACGCTTAAGATTGATCCCAATCATAAGTGTGAAGTATGGAATGTAGCAAAGTTGGCCAAAACACATTTTCACTGAATTCAAAAGAATATGACACCTTTAAAGTTAATACATAGCGATATATGCCATTTGAAATATGTTTAAACTAAATGTAGTAAGAAATACTTTATGACTTTCATTAATGATTGTACAAAGTATTATTATATCTTTCTACTACGAAGTAAAAACGAAGCCTTAGATGTCTTTAAATATTATAAGACGAAAGTTGAAAATCAACTTGGTAAATGAATAAAAAGTATCGTAGTGAAAAATGTGGTGAATACGAGGCACCGTTTGAAGAATATTGTTCCTAGTATGGAATCATTCATCAAACAACGACACCTTACTCACCACAATCAAATGATGAATGCAAAAATCGAACTCTTAAAGAGATGGTGAACTCAATGTTGATAAGTTCGGGTCAACCTCAGAACTTGTGGGGGAAAACTATTATGTCGACAAATAGCATTCTTAACAAGAAATCCCTTAAGAAACTAGAAGAAATGCCTTATGAACCATGGAAATATCATTACCCTTCATACCAATACTTGAAAGTGTGGGGTGTTTGGCTAAGGTTGAAATATCTAAGCCTAAATAAGTGAAAATCAGTCCTAAGACAATTGATTGCATATTTATTGGATACACCAATAATAGTAGTGCATACCATTTCCTTGTACATAAATTTGAAATTCAAGATGTACATGAAGGAATAATAATTGAATCGAGAAATGCATTATTTTTTGAGAATATTTTTCCATATAAAGACAAGGAAAACGCAAGTTCAAATAAAAGAATTTATGATACTAAAAATGGCATTTTAAATGAGAAAAAACCAAGGCGTAGTAAAAGGGCTAGAATATCTACTTCATTTTGCCCAAAATTTCTAACATATATGGTAGAAAAATACTCAAAGACTTTCGATGAAGCAATGTCTACACCGAAAGCACCACATTAAAAAGAACATATAATAGTGAGATAGATTCTATCATGCAAAATCATACTTAGGAGTTAGTTGATTTACCGCTAGAAACAAGCCTTTAGAGTGAAAATGAATTTTCAAAAAGAAACTAAAATTGGATAGATCTATTAACAAATATAAGGCTAGATTGGTTGCCAAGAGATATAGACAAAAAGAAGGACTTGACTTCTTTGATACATATTAACCCGTAACTAGAATCACCTCAATAAGGTTGTTAATTGCTATTGCGGCATTACATAATCTTGAGATTCATCAAATGAATGTAAAAAAGCATTCCTAAATGGTGAGTTAGAAGAGGAGATATACATATAACAACCCAAAAAGTTTGTCCCTCCTAATCACAAACAAAAGGTTTGTAAATTAGTTAAGTCTTTGTATAGATTGAAACAAGCTCCTAAACAATGGCATCAAAATTTTGACAAAACGATGCTTGTCTAATGGGTTTAAGATAAAAGAGGGTGACAAGTGTGTATACATAAAACATACACCAAAAGCCTACGTGATTATATGTCTATATGTAGACGACATGTTGATAATGACCAATATTCACGAAATAATGTAAAACACCAAGAAAATGTTAACAAAACATTTTGATATGAAAAACTTGGGTATGTCTGATGTAATATTAGGAATTAAAATCTCTAAAATATCAGAAGAAATTATACTTTCTCAATCTTACTATATTAAGAGTATACTTAAAAGATATAATGTACTTGAGAAAAGGTCTCCGAAAACCCCTATAACACAAGTTTACACTTAGTAAAAAATAAGGGTAAATGTGTGTCACAACTAAAGTATTCACAGGTTATAGGCATTCTAATATATATTACAAACTGCATTCGATCGGACATAACATTTGCTGTAAATAAACTTTGTAAATTCACAAGTAATCCAAGCCTGATCATTGGAAGGCTTTAACAAGGGTTCTTAGGTACTTAAAGTATACATTAACATATGGATTATACTTCACAAAATATCTCACGGTATTAGAAAGATATTGTGATGCGAATTGGATATCTGGTATAAAAGATTTCAAGTCTACTAGTGGTTATGTATTTACCATTGGTAGAGCTACTGTATCATGGAGGTCGACAAAGAAAACGTGTATAGCTTGATCAACGATGGAATCAAACTTTATTACTTTGGACAAACTTGGAGAAGAAGCAGAATGGCTTCGTAACTTCTTAGAAGATATTCCATGTTGGCCCAAACTGGTACTTGCAATTNAGAATGGCTTCGTAACTTCTTAGAAGATATTCCATGTTGGCCCAAACTGGTACTTGCAATTACTATACATTGGGGTTAGTATCTTAAATAGTCACTGAACTTTGCCAAAAATTCCCAGGAGGTCAACGAACTTCAAAACTTCCCTAAGTACTCACTGAACTTTTCAAATAGTTCTTAAGGGCTCATTGAACTTCCAAACTTCCCTAAATAATCTCAGGAGGTCACCAAACTTCAAAACTTCTCTAAATAGTCACTGAACTTTGCAAATAGTTCCTAGGGGGTCACTGAACTTCCAAATTTCCCTAAATAGTCACTAAACTTTGTCAAAACTTCCTTAGATAGTCACTAAACCATTGATGTATGGGTCCCAATTTGCAAAGTTTGGTGACTTCCTGGGAAGTTTTGGCAAAGTTCAGTGACTATTTAAGGAAGTTTTGAAGTTTAATGACCCCCCAGGAACTATTTGCAAAGTTCAGTGACTACTTAGGAAAGTTTTGAAGTTCGGTGACCTCCTGAAAATTTTTGGCAAAGTTCAGTGACTATTTAGGGTATTAACTCTATACATTGTGATAGTTCATCGACTATTGGAAGAGTTCAAAGCAACATATATAATGGTAAGTCTAGGCATATTCGTAAACACAATACTATTAAGCAACCGATCTCTAATGGTATATCCAAGATTATGTGAAGTCAAATGAGAACATCGCGGATACACTTACGAAAGATTTGCTAAAAGATCAAGTACGTTGCTTAGTGAAAGAAATTAGATTAAAGCCTACTACGTAAAAATCTTTGTAATGGTAACCCTACCTTATTGACTGGAGATCCCAAGATCTTGGTTCAAGGGGACAGTTAAGTTATGAAAATTCAATGAAACACTTGGGAAAATGTTTTCTAACTCATTCATATGATAATTAAAGTGTTTTCAGCAGAATTTTAAGGTTAATATATCTTTTTAATGATTCCTATATTTTAATTAAATCAAGTGAAGTAGACAGAATACTCTTAATAAGATGTCACTTATGTAAGTGTGAGGTGGGGCCGCCTTAATGAAAATTGTTCAAAGGCTAAAATTTTCCAAATACTTATGAAACACAAGAGTGGTTCAGGGCAAAAATGAACCAAGTCATGGGAACCATGAATTATTTAGGAAAGACATCTGTGTGAGTATTATTTTCTTGGTTTACACCAATGGTTGAAAGGTTCAAGACATCACATTCAACGATTAGTCAAGTAAATCCGATAGTATTTCACTAACAAAGGTTCAAGTTAGGAGCTACCTTACCTATGCAGTGCTTTTTTGCTCTCTCTCTCTCTCTCTCTCTCTACAATGCATCATATTTGAGCATAGCATGAGCATATTCAAAATTTCATTCGTATGGAAGATTGTTGGAATTCGGTTTAAAAATGAAAATTTTAGCTAAGTATACAACTTAAAAAGTGACTTTATGTCAACTTTGGCCAAATATTCGGACTTGATCAAATAGTCAAATTATAAATATAAATAGACTAATGTATTCTACTCGTCAAGTACATCGTTGTGATATATTTGGAATCTCAAAATCAATTCCGAATGAATGAGAAATTGTGGTCTAAAATTAGATAGAAAAGAGGAAAATCTGGTTGAGATAAATGCCTAACTTCATAGCTCGCCTATGGATTAAGCGAGCTCGGGCAATAAGACTATCGTTCGAGCGACAGGCGAGGGAAAGAGGTTCTGTTAAATAGGTGTTACCGTCGCTCGAGCGAGATGTCAACGATAGGCTAGCGATAGCAAATAATGCTTCCCTTTGTGAAGGTTGTTGAGTTTGTTCACTCAAAACCCCTCATCTTCTATAGATCATTTGAACGTCTATTATGTATCCCATACATTTTTGCATGAGCATTACATTAAAAACTCTTGCAAAATATTTTCCTAAAGTCATTCCAAAAACATTTTCTTGTAGGGGGGAAAAATTTCGTTCAAATTTCGATGTTGCTTGTGTTTTGAAGTGCTTCTACCACGAGTTGTATCCGTTGTATCTTGGGAGAGAAGTGCCGTAAATCGTTAGCACCGTGACGGGCCAATTTTGTGTTAAGGAGAAAGTGTTTTCACTTGCCTTGAATTTTGTTCTTCACTTTCTTTTCTTTTTCTTACTCTTTTTTATTTATTTATAGAGTTTAATTATGCTCGTGTAAATTAAATTTAAATATTTCTTTGTCTAAAACAACCATTCCAATATACTATTTACCAACAAAAACTATAGAAAAGTTTTGGGTTTGCTGGTAAAATATTTTGTTGTGTGAATATGTGATTGGAATAACTATGTAGAAAATAAGTTTTGAAAAAATAGGAGACAAACGGGGGGCTAAAACTAGTGAACCATATTTATATTTCCAATTCTTTTAAGCCTATTTTACAGTAAATTACTTTTATGAATGACTAAATTTCCTAAATTTAATTGGTAATTTAGTAAACCCTTTTGAACTTAATAGAATAATTTTGAATATATCATGGAAAATTATTTTGTAATAAAATTGCATTTCAATAAATAATTTTCTTGATAATAAACACTTGCAATATTTATTCAAATTTGAAACCAAAGGTTTGTGAAACTTTCGAATTGATAAATAAAGTTGAAAGCATAAGTAAAAAGATACGATAATGCTTCCACACCATTACGAATACATATACGAGATATCTCTATTTTCCGAAGGACAATCTTTAAAATTACTACTGGCAATCTTTCGATATTTACAATCAACTCTAGTATGGTTAAAAACATGATTAATGATATCCCCGTGTATTCATCATCGGTATAGGTGGCAAAGATAGATTCATTAAAATGCAAGAAGATACGATCCATTTAATTGAACATATCACATATTTTCACCTATACTGGTGTTGTAATTCTAAAGACATTATTTATACTTTTTTCCACATAAAGTTAGTCACAAAATTTTAATTTTATATATCCAAAAGCATCAAAATTCTCTATAAGCTAACTAATGAAACTCTTGATGCTAGTTGACAAGGGTATCAAAATCATGATCTAATGCGAGAGTGCACCGTGTGTATCGTAACGATGATAAACTATTTGAGAAGTAGATAGATAAGAGATGGAAGAGAAAGGAAAGTTTAAGATGAGAGTTTCGACAATCAACAAGTGAGATGCACCACTCACATGGTAATAACCAACATATTTCTCAAGTTCAAAGGCCTTAACACAAGCATCATGCGAAGTAATGCATAATAACCTCAAATACGAACTTATAGTTAAGGTTAATGACAAGCACTAACTGGACTTGTCTGTTATAATGCAGGTTTTAACCTAATCTGGTTTATAACCTAGTATAATTAGTAAAATAAACATAATAATTAATGCTTCGTTTGGATATCAATTTTAAAATGTTTATAAATGCAATCAAAGTCAAGTATTAATTTCAACAATATATTAATAAATACCATTCATTATGGTCCACATATTTCGTAGGATCTATTACTATTTTTCTTTTTAAATTTGTCAAACGGAGTTATTCGTGATTGTGGATAAAGGATTGAGGTAAGAATTCAAGAGAGTAGTACAATTATTTCGATTAAAACCCTCTTTATTCATTCTATGAATACTCGAACTCACAACTTCTGCCTTGACACAATGGTAGGGGTGCTCATTTTAACCAGAATCGAAGTCAAACTAAAATTGGAGGTTTCGATCCGGTTAAAAATAAAGAAATTAGGTCACTTTTATTCATAGCCACTCTTGAGATCGCACTTTACGTACAGCTCGTCCCACAAATCCTTTTGAGGCATCGCACACAGTGCTACAACCAGAATTGAATGCTATTATACTAGATATTTGATACTATTTGGTGACATATTTGCAAGGGATTAAAAAGTGTTGAAGTATGTATTTTTGTAAATCTTTTTATTTTTTTGGTGCCAATGTTCAACAAAGATAATCGATCAAATAATTGAACAATAAAAGACAATATTGGAATTAAGGTCGTGATGTCATCATCAGATCATCTATGTCTGATATCTGATGAAAATGTAAGAAGGGTATAGACAAAATCGGTTGTGTGTGGAGGCATGTCATTATCAACCTTAGTTGAAGCTTCCTTTTCCCCTCTACAAACTTGTCAAGACATTTTTAAGTTTAGTTTTTTATGTGATCTCTCGTGCTTGTTGAACTATCTTATATTAAAATTTAAATTATTAGAAATGAAGTATAAATTTTTAAGATTAAATTGTATCGTTAACTCACATTTTTTGAACAAAAATATTATGGCTAGAAACGAACTCGATCCGAAACTGTAGGTTCGAATTTGGGTTTGATTGGGTGAAGCCAAATGGTTTTGTTTATGAAATGGCTCCAAGTACTCAAATATATCTGCACCGACACAATCGACGTGCATGTCTACACAACGGTGGCTAGGCATATTGAACTTCTATAATTAGAATTTAGAGCATGCATTAAACGTAAGGCAGCAAATATAGCCAAATCCCAGCCTTAAAGCTGCTGCTGGATGATGGCTTTCTTGAGACTCATTGCTTTATTACAGAAACGCTTAAGATATTCTTATCAAGTGATTATCTTTGTCAGTAAAATTCTGACATGTCATCCATGTGGAAGCCTGTTGATTGGTCATTTGCCACTGGGGCGGCGCACCAGACAGCAACAACAGCTGGATTGTGGGAATAGAAAAGTTGACAAGCTAATTTTGTAAAGGATGAAAGGGAAGGGAAATTAACATTTTTCCCCAACTTATTGCTCCATCATTAAATTCGTCTCATCCTTAAAAAGAGAACAAGAAAGTCCATTACATTTATTGAAGTTGTAGAATTAACCTTAATGGAAATAACCATCTAATTTTATTTTATTTTTATTTTTATTTTTTTTTAACTTTCACTTGACCCTTGTGAAGGTGTATCTTCTTTTAAATTTTCAAATATCAATTGCTGACCTAAGTGAGGAAGATAGTTGTTATCAATAGATCGTTCAACTATACTGCTTCAACGCAGCATCATATTTATAGTAGAAAAATGCATGAGTTCGCGTTTTACTATCAGTCAATAAAAATTTTGGTTTGTTGGCACCATGTGCTGAATCCAAAATTCAAAATAAATATATTTATGCTCTGAAATATAAATTAAAATTTTTAGAAAAAATATTGAGAAAATTGCAGTAGCGGTCCCTGACCTTTTCGTTTTTTGCAGACTTTATCTCAACCTTTATTTTGTGCCACCACAGGTTCCAAAACTTTCAAAAATGTGCAGTAGAGGTCCAAATGGATGGAATTGACCGTTAGTTAACCAAATTTAAAATGGGCGAAATGATAATTTTGCTATTTACCATATTAAATAAAAAAAAATCAAAAATCAAAATTTAAAAAAAAACAATAAAAAAAAAATGTTCATTATCTTTCTTCGTCACCCCACTCACCACCTCGACTCGCCACTGCCATCGCTACCACCAGTCACTCTAATCCAGCCAACCACCACCCAAACCACCAGACAACCATTCCACTAGAAAGTACTCACTGCCCTCTACTCAAATCACCCAACATCTGGCATCAAAGCTTCCAAAGTTGGCCGGATTTACACCTCAAAACCACATACTCGTGTTTACAAACATAGGCGGCACAGCCTCCTCCGATAATATACACGAATTACCCATGTCATAGGTGGATTCTACTTGTCGGGGTGCCCCTATCCATGGTCTTCTAACATCAAATAA
This sequence comes from Fraxinus platypoda, assembly GCA_903798405.1. Classification (NCBI taxonomy): domain Eukaryota; kingdom Viridiplantae; phylum Streptophyta; class Magnoliopsida; order Lamiales; family Oleaceae; genus Fraxinus; species Fraxinus platypoda. The sequence goes on from CAIGRT010232537.1 coordinate 13,237, forward strand.
TGCAACAAATCAGAATCTATAGGTCCATGTTTTGAACTCAGCGAGAACGAAGCTTTCTGAACCATTTTCCGACGCGGGGGTGGAAGTCAAGAATCGCGGATCACCCACTCTCAAACCTCCTCAAAAAAGCGCATCCATTTTCCATTTTAACTCAATTTACCTTCTCCAAGTTTAATTCCAAAACCCTCCTTAAAAACTCAATGACCCGAAGACCCTTTTGACTTTTTACCTAACTTTCTGGTTCTTGCTCACCGCTGTACTTACACTTTTCATAATTTGATGAATTCGACCATCTTCACAGAAAAGAGGCAAGTATTAAAGGACGTACAAATTTGATGACAATCCAAATTTGAGGAAGTGCATCATGTTGCTGGGTTCATTCCATGTTTTTGGCTTTGAAAATGTTGTTTGTTTCAAGTAATTATAAGAAAATTGTTTGGTCAATGGTATTAAAAATTGTTGTTTGGGATGGTGGCCATGGTGGTGGCGTTTGCGGCGGCCACAGTGGTGGTGGGCGGCAGGATTTTGGTGTTGGAGAAGGGTGGGTGGGGTGGGGGTGTTTGAAGAAGATGATGATTTTTTTCTTTTATTTATTATTTTTAAAGGAAAATTATTGTATGAACGGAAATACCTCTCCTTAAAATGGTCAAAATATCCAATTTTTTAATTTTGCAGGTTGACTAACGGTCAAATGAATCCATTTGAACATCTACTGCATATTTTTGAAATGTTTGGAGCATGTGGTAGCACAAAGTGAAGAATGAGGTAAAGTCTGCCAAAACAAAAAAGGTATGGGATCGCTACTGCAATTTTTCCTAAAATATTTGACGAATTAGACAAGCTATTAGTGGGAAAAACCTTAGGGCACACTATAACGGTGAGGGGACGTTGGCGTAGAAACTTGGTGACACCTTTAATCCAATCTACTGCCACCTCCCCTCCCACGTTCAATCAATAATAATGTAGGGGCGAGGCAGTGGGGAACTCTCAAGGTTGGGGTTCAACCTTTTTTTAATAATAATGTATATATAACCTTTTCATCTCTCTTATTAGCTGCATTTTGTATTAAAATGAAAATGGAAGAATTACCCTAATGCTGTCATATTCAAAGTTCCGTACACACCCTCTTATCATATAAATGTACCCATCTTGCCAACACCCTATTAAACAACTTCTAACAATTCCCCCACCCCCCACCCTCTCTCTCTCTCTCAAGACGAGCAACACGAGAAGGTTGATCTTTCTGGTTAGTATTTTCTTGTGTCCTTCTTTGTTTGTGTGTATCTATTTATATAGTATTTATATATACACCCACATCCTCACACACTTATATTGGGAAGATCATGCTATATGTACATAAAGGTACACATTGATTTACATCCATGTGAGTTGGTATATTTTGGTATATTGATTTTGACAATATGTCTTTTAATTAATTGTCATAATTTTAATACATAAAGAGGTGTCAATCAAAGTGTACATTTTGTGTTTATAAGTAGCTTAATCCATAGTAAGAACTCTTGTGCTTTCTGCTATTTGCAGCAGCCAATTTAATCCATATTAATTATATTTTTTCATAGTAGACAAATGCCATGTGTTCAACATTTTTATGAAATTTTGAGAACTCTGAACATACGATTTAAATAAACGAATTTGTCACATATCTAACAACTTTTTAAACTTTTAGATGATCGACCTAAATCTGCATGTTGTGCTTGATCACTTGTGAGTTTTCGTCTAAGCAAATGTTTTGTGCACGCGCGCGTGTGAAGCCAGAGTCTTTAAGGTTTTGTTTAGTACACAAGTACAAGTATTGTTGTATGAAAATTGTAATTACAAGTTAGGCGTGAAAAAATATTCTAAACCATGAGGCGTGGAGTGGAATGTACTCAAAGAAATTAAAATAAAACATGCCTAATGTCTACAAAGGTCAAATTGATACACCCACTTTTGTGTTCATATACTTTGTCTAGTTACAACATGCAAACAAGGGGATTGGCCATCGGCCTATGTTTCCAGAATCATTCTCTAGCCAGGAGTGGACAACAACCTTTGGTCTGCCATTTTTCCTTAAATAATTAAATTTGGGCCAAAAGACTCCATCATACAATATTTTTTTGTGCTCACGAATGGATCTGAATGAAATCATGACAAATTCACAAGACAGGTTTGTGTGAATTCTACTCTTTTTTCTGAGTTTTTTTCTTCATTTCATCTACAGCAATGTCTTCCAAAAGTAGCTTTTTGATGTTATAATAATCAAAAAGATGGAAAACAGCTTCAGTCCTGTAATTGTCTGTCCAGTACTATCTTACACGTAAAACATACTCAAACATATAGACTTAGATCTTCCTT
>CAIGRT010232546.1:0-13137 GCA_903798405.1 Fraxinus platypoda
ATCCTCTTAATTAAAAACAAATTTCATGGGCTCTGCCCCTGAACCCCTAGGAGGGGGGCCCGGCCCCCTGCACCCCCGTATTTTCTCCCCCAAGATTGAAATCCTGGCTACGTCCCTGTATGTACGTAGTTAAGAAAATATGGAGGAAACCCATATTTTTATAATTCAGTTTGGTTAAAAAATATGAACACACTACATGATAAAATGAACACACACTAATTCAGTTTGGTTACAGTTTAAGGAACTAATGATTTTTGCGGATACTTATAGGTGCTGGATTTAGGTCCAAGTTGGAATATGGATCCAGATTGATTCATACAAGAATGAAGATTCAAGACAGAAAAACAGTAGGAATTGTTAAATGCTTTTAGTAGTAGTGTTCTCTTTAATTAATTCTTTTTGAAATATATATTTTTATTTATAATTTTTGATTTTATGTAAATTAGAAGAGATGACAACTGCACCATATTATGAGTTTGTAGGTACATACAAATGTTTATGACAATGATGGAGGGCACAGACAACAAAGCTTCAATCTTTGGTTTAATCCTTCCCAAGATTTCACACTAATGAAATTCTTTGGAAGCCTAATCAGATTGTTGTTGAATCAAGAAATTTATTCCGTGAGCTATTTTCCTTTCCACGCTGATCAAAAGTCATTACTAAGGCACACGTGGGCAAACATTTAAAATGTGAGTTCAAAGCAAATGAGCGCATAACAAGTAAGCTGATTAATAAAACGTGATACTTCAAATGGAATCAATTACAAACCAACCAATAGAAGGCCACCACCTATTGCTTATTCAAAATGAACCAATTACCCCAGAAGCCTTGAGGAAAATCTATAAATATTCCCGCCTAAAATTGCCATTTCTCTTGCAACGTGCACGCAATATCTCTAGCCCCCTCACAGGTTCCGTGCGAGGAACATCTCTCCCCTGAAAATCAGAAGGTAAAGTTCTATAAAATCCATCACTAGAGGGATCACAATATGTATGAATGCTACAAGGAACATAAGATGGTTAAATTTTGAAGCCAGCAGGGAGGCTAGCATGAAGTAGCTAAATGTAGAAAAACACCTTATTCAACCGGAGGGTGAGGTCGATAAGTCAGACCATGGCATGCAAAGCCAACACGAGCACTAATGAATGCTTCAAACTCTCAACCTCCAGTAGGGGAAATCAGCACTATAATTGGGGCCCTTACATAGGTGGGAAAATGATGAATGCACAAAGGAACTATGCTCGGGCAGCCAAGAAGCCCACATTGGAAATTCACTGGATTCGTAATAATCCTAAAACTGCATCTATTCCTATAACATTTAATGATCATGATGAATAGGGAATCATTTATCGCCACTGTGATGCATTGGTAATACGAGCTGTAATAGCTCACAAAGGCCTTAACAAAATGTTGGTGGATAATGGTAGTTCTATAAATATCTTGTTTGGAAGTGCTTTTGATTAGAGAAGGTTGCTCACATTTGGGAACCCATGGCTGAGCCTTTGTATGGTTTCATTGACGATAGTTTGATCCCAAGACGACAAATTATATTAGCAATAAGTTGGGTGAAAAGCCAATTGAATTCCAAGGATACGTGGATTTTTTTTTCTGTTTTTTGTCATAGACATTAAATATGCTTACAACGATATCCTGGGAAGACCCGCCTTAAAGCAACTAAAAGTATTAACATCCATTCATCATCTATGCACAAAATTTGACACTTCCCAGGGGATAACTAGTATCAAAAGAAATAAAGCCGCTGCGTGAGAATGTTATTTTAGTGCTTTAAGAAAAGAAACCCCAAAGGCCCCAAGGGGTAATACCATACTAATGATTGAAGGGAAGAAAGACATGCTAGAAAATTCTTGTTTAGGAAAGCAAGTATATGATGTTGTAAAGGGTAGGTTGAGAAACATGTCCGCCAGTAAGGATAATTTTGAAAGTACTAGGTGAAGCATTTGTAGTGAAATATTTAAACCGAGATATGACCCGAAACAAGGTCGCAACAATAAAAGCACTATAGGATACCAAAAGAGATGAAATGTGAGAGCCTTTTTCAGCCCATTATAAAATGTTAATCAAAGGAGAGATTTATTCCTCCAAAATAAAATACCAAATGAAGGCGATGTTTATTCAGCCAAAGAAATTCTGACTGAAGGCAAGGTTTATTCTGCCAAAGAAACACGAGGACTAATCACTACCCCAAAAGAACTTGTTACCAAAGAGGAGACTGCGTGTGCCTATATTTATGTGTCATGACATATTGTAATTACACACGAAGTGCTTATGTAATGAAAAAGCCATGGTAGGGGACATGATAGTAATCTTTAGCCCCTTATTTTGTTACGATGAATTACTAAAGTTTTTTGTGAAAAAATGAGAGAAAACTCTAGTTATTTTTATTTCACTGCATGAAGGAAAATGTACAGTTAAATATATATACATAGGCAGCCAATTAAGACTCCCACTAATTTTGGTACATACCAAATTATTCATCTACTAAACTAAGGAAAAAAAACTAATTAGAGAGAAATCAGGTAACAACCTACCTAATTCTCATTTAACATAAAACAGTATAAAGCTAAGTATGGAAGATATTCCTAGATAACAGGATTAACTTTATTTGGAATCTCTATACTCCCCCTCAAGCTGGATTGTATATGTTGACCATGCCCATCTTGTTGATCAGATCATCAAAGTTAATCCTAGGTAGAGCTTTAGTAAGGACATCTGCAATTTGAGAACCTATTGGAACATATATCAGTTCAACTATCCCATTTTCGATTTTCTCTGAGATGAAGTGATGAACTATCTCAATGTGCTTAGTCCTGTCATGGTGAACTGGATTCTTTGCGATACTTATGACTGCTTGATTATTACAAAATAATTTTAGTGACTTCGTAACACGGAAGTCCAACTCTTCGAGTAATCTTCTTAACCACATTCCTTTACAAATTCCAAGCGCCAATGCTCTGAACTCTACTTCTGCACTACTCTTTGATACAACTGATTGCTTCTTACTTCTCATGTTACGAGATTTTCCCATACATAAGTACAGTAACCTGATGTGGATCTACGATCTGAAATATCACCTCCCAATCAGCATCCGAGTAGATTTCAACCTCTTTACTTAAGGACTTCTTGTAGAGTAGGCCTCTTCCTGATGTCGTTTTGAGGTACCTTAGAATTCGGTTAACAACTTCCATGTGTTCTTCTGTTGGATTGTTCATATATTGACTTACTATACTTACGGGAAAGCCAATATCTGGTCTAGTGTGTGAAAGATAAATAAGTTTTCCTACGAGCCGTTGGTATCTTCCCGTGTCAACAGGTGTACTATTCTCGATAGTTCCAATTCTTTTTGTTGAGTCCATGGGAGTATCTACAGATTTACATCGAAGCATCTCAGTCTCTTGCAGTAGATCAAGGATGTATTTGCGTTGAGACACAAGTATACCATGTTGTGATCGTGCCACTTCCATGCCTAGGAAGTATTTTAGATACCCCAGGTCTTTTACTTCAAATTCTTTTGCTAGGAACCTCTTTAATCTGGATAGCTCATCCTCGAAGTCACATGTAAGTATAATGTCGTCTACATACACTATCAAGATTGCTTTCTTTCCTTCAGGCGAACATTTGATAAAAAGAGTGATCTGCTTGACACTGAGTATATCCACACTTGGTCACTAATTTGGTGAATCTACCAAACCAAGCATGATGTGACTTTTAAGTCTACAGACCTTATTTTTATTTACTTGATTTTCAAACCCCGGTGGAACCTCCATGTACACTTCTTCATCCAAGTCCCATTGAGAAATGCATTCTTGATGTCGAGTTGGTAAAGTGGCCAGTCCAAGTTTGAGGCTAATGAGAGAAGAACTCGAATTGTATTGAGCTTGACAACCGGAGCGAATGTTTCCTGATAGTCAATTCCATAAGATTGAGTGTATCCCTTAGCAACAAGTCGGGCCTTGAACCTGTCTATGCTTCCATTTGCCTTGTGTTTGATAGTGAAAATCCATTTGCACCAAACTGGCCTTTTTCCTGTTGGGAGCTCTGAAACTTCCCATGTTCCATTTTTCCCTAGGGCTTGAATTTCTTCAATACTGCTTTTCTCCATTCTGGAACTTTGAGCGCTTCTTGTATATTTTTTGGAATTTGTACTGTATCAAGAGAAGAGACAAATTTCAGAAATGCAGGAGATAATCCTTTATATGACATGAAGTTAGAAATTGGATGCATAGTGCACGATCTCACTCCTTTTCTCAGTGCAATGGGACAATGCAGATCATTATTTGAATCATCATTTGAAGAGACAATCTCACCTGAGTGAATTTCACTTGGCCTTGGATCCGGTTTAGGATCTTGGAGTTGCATCAGGCGTGTTAATTTCTCTGTCTCCTGGTCAGTTCTTCCTCTCCTTGAGTAGACACGAAGCTCACTTTGCATTAGTTGAGTGTGCCGAACAAATGGAGATAAAGATGGACTCGGGCTGGATTGAATTTGGTTTTCAGTTCTGTGGTGTACTGGAAGAATTGCTAGGATTGATTCAATCGGTTGAGATGGAATGGACTCTACAGGCTGCGGTAAAGACTGATCTTCATTGTTAACAAGTTCCCAAAACTGAAATTCTTGTGTACTCTCCCCCTGAATTGCAGGTTTGGTATAGTAAAGTTAGTGTTCAAAAATGTTACATCCATGGAGTTGTAAACTTTTCTAGTGACTGGTGAATAGCCCCTTTTTTATTTGGAGAGTATCCGATGAAGATGCACTTGACAGATTTTGGGTCCAACTTGCTGCGGTGATGAGGATGAACATAGACAAATACTGAACAACCAAATATTTTTGTGGGAATTGAAGAAATCACTCTGGTATTTGGAAATGAATGTAAAAGGACTTGACATGGTGTTTGGAATTGAAGGACTCTTGAAGGCATCCTATTGATAGGTATGCAGCCGTAAGAATAGCCTCGCCCAAAAATTGTTTTGGAACATGGGTGGAGAACATAAGTGCTGGCCACTTCTAGAAGGTGTCTATTCTTCCTCTCGGCAATTCCATTTTGTTGTGGGGTGTCAACACACGAGTTTTGATGGATTATTCCTTGACTCGAGAGATAGTTTCCTAATGTTGACTCAAAGTACTCGGTGGCATTGTCGGTTTTCAACACTTGAATTTTTGACTGGAATGGAGTATGAATCATGTTGCTGAAATTTTTGAATATTTTGCCAACCTCAGATTTTTCTTTCATTAGGAAAATCCATGTGAGTCGGGTGTGATCATCAACAAAGGTAATAAACCACCTAGTACCTATCAAATTTTTAACTCTTGATGGTCCCCACACGTCACTATGAATCACTGCAAATAGGTGTGATGGTTTGTAACTTTGGGCAGGATATGAATTACGAGTATGTTTAGCTAGTTGACATATTTCACAATGAACGTGCTTCGAATTTTTATTGATGAACAGAGAGGGAAACAATTTTTCTAGGTACACGAAGTTTGGATGACCTAAGCGATAGTGCCACAACATAACTATACTATCGTTATTAGAATTACAAAGATTTGATGACTGACTCTTAAATGACACACAACTTGCTGTCTGAACTTGTCTTTCAAGTGAAGAACCATCTCCGAGAAGGTAGAGACCTGAACACGCCTCAGCACTGCCAATCGTCCTCTCCGAACCCAAGACATGAAATTTACACAGATTTTGTGAGAATTCAGCAACACAGTTTAGATCACGGGTCAGTTTACTTACTGACAATAAATTGCAATCAAGGTTAGGTACTAGAAGTACAGAATCAAGTCTTATATCTTTTGAAATTACAACTGAACATATTCCACCCACTTTAGGGAGGGACCCATCAGCAATACAAACAGTATAATTTTCATGACACATGCTATATTTGTGGAATATAGTTCTGTCTCCAGTCATGTGATCTGATGCCCCCGAATCAACAATCCATCTGCTTGTTTTCTTTTTATTAACTGAAAGGGCATCTGAGAGTTTACCTTTTTGTGCCAACGAACCTGTCCCAATGATTGAAAATTCTATATTTTGTTGAGAAGATTGGCTGGTTAGTGTTTGCAGGATTTTCAATTGTTCTTTGCTGAACGGGCTTGACTGGGATGCAGCGGGATTTTCGTTAATTGAAGCGAGGTTTCCACGTCCTTCTCTATCATTGTATGGTTAGGATGGTTTCCAATCAGGAGGTTTCCCATGAAGTTTCCAGCAAGTCTCCTTGGTGTGGCCCAATCGTCGGCAATGGTCGCACCATGGCCTTTCCTTTTTCTGACGATTATTATTGCTGGCGAATTAAGTTCTCCGGGCATCAAGTGCACAAGTATCTAGTGTTGGTATGGTGTTATCCAATCCCATCATCACCCTTTTTCTACTCTCCTCTCGAAGGACTTCTGATAATGCAGTCCGAATGTTGGGAAGTGGTTTTGTCCCTAGTACACATCCCCTGACTTCATCGAGGTTTTTGTTGAGACCAAGAAGGAATTTGAAAATACGTTTCTTTTCAACAATTTTTTTGTACCTGAGTTTATCTTGCGGGCAAGATCATTCGGTTTCTTCGAACATGTCTAGGTGTTGCCAATAACGAGTGAGTGTATTGAAATATTGAGTGACTGTGAGATCTCCTTGATGTAGGTTATAGAGGTGGATTTCTATTTCAAACAATGCGGCTGTGTTCTCGTTGTTGGAATAGGTCTCTTTGGCTGTGTCCCAGATTTCTTTTGCAGTCCCATACAACAGGAAATTTTCTCCTATCTCGTTGGTCATGGAGTTGATCAACCATGACATCACTGTGTTATTTTCTGTCTTCCAGATCTTGAATTTGGGATCTTCCTTTGTTGGCTGAATAGCTGCGCCGGTGAGGTAGTCATCTTTGCCTCGTCCACAGATGAACATCACCACTGACTGGGACCATTGAAGAAAATTATGCCCATTCAGTTTGTGTCCAGTGATTGAGAGAAGAGAGCCTTCTGATCCTCCATAATGGCTTGCAACTGCAGCTTCTAGATTGGAGGTGACATTGGTATAACTGGAATGTTGTCTCTCAGTTGCCATGCCGTATTTGGTCATGAGTGGAATTTGAATATTCAGAGTAATGGCTCTGATACCAGGTGAAAAAATGAGAGAAAACTCTAGTTATTCTTATTTCACTGCATGAAGGAAAACGTACAGTTAAATATATATATACATAGGCAACCAATTAAGACTCCCACTAATTTTGGTACATACCAAATTATTCATCTACTATACTAAGAAAAAAAAACTAATTAGAGAGAAATCAGGTAACAACCTACTTCTCATTTAACATAAAATAGTATAAAGCTAAGCATGGAAGATATTCCTAGATCATAGGATTAACTTTATTTGGAATCTCTACAGTTTTGTTTGGCAAGCTACATCGTTGAAGCGTGGAATCAACTTAAGTACGCTTATGCAAAGCATAACTAAAGAAGTTAAATAATGTGAGCCAAAGTACATAAAGTAAGCAATTCTATACAAAAAAGACCAACAAGGTCATTACAATGATAAAGGTGAGACAAATACAAATTATTTCTCTAGATTAAACCAAAGGTTGAAGATTTTCGAAAGTCGGCCCATCTTGGTTAATTGGGGTGTTACCTTCGAAGGGAATAATCGCTTTGAAAGGAAAAGGAGTAATATTTGGAGTGTCTGGCTCAACAATAGCAGTGGTCTCATCGGGAGGAGTAATCTGAGGGCCCACAAGTTGGGAAGGTATGATGGGAATGGACAAAGTATCTAAAGCCTTGAGGGCTAGCAGAGTTTCCTCGATAGGTAGGGTGTCCTCGACATCATCTTCGCGAGCTTCCAAAAAATCCATATTCAACTCGGGTGAAAACTCTTTATAATATCAAGAACCTCATTGCCCTCCTTAACAAGGCCCATTTTCCTGGCCTCCACCTCAGAAAAGCTAGACACTGCAATAGACAATTTTGTCTCGTTACTCTCCAGTTGGTTGTGAAGTAAAGCCATCTCATTCCTCGCGTTATTGAGGTCTTAGGAAGTAGCACATTGCTCGACCTTTACTGATTGGAGCCCTTCTTTGAGATGCAAAATCTTATGATTAGTCTTAGTAACATAAGCCACATGGCTCTCCTTCATCATATCCAAATCTTTAGAGACCCTATTAACATCAACCACTAGGGAAACCTCACTTGTAACAAAAACTTTGCCACCTTTGTTTATATCCCTGTACTTGGCTCTCTCTGTCTTGACCTCTCCCATTCTTTTCTAAAGTGCTTCGCACTTTTTCTTCAATGTATTAACCTTCTTTTCCAGGATATTGTTCGCATAACGCAAACCTCATACTCAGTTTGCTAGTCATTGTGAAGTACAACATCTCACATGAGATGAGCGTAGATCAATTTTCTCTAGGGATAGACCCCTCTGCAAATTTCTCCCAGGATTGGTTAAAATAAGTATAAGCAGATCTGGCAACCCTGGAAACAAAGAAGGAAAGCGTCGATAAATCCCTCAAATCTAACTTCTTGTTAAGTCTAAGGAGAAATAAGATTGAAATTCTAGAAGTGGTTCAGACCCACTCAACATCTTCCTATTTTATTTGGAATGATCCCTAACTAGAGCCGGCGAGGAAGGAGGCCTAGATTCCAAGGGTAAAGACCCTGAGGTTGAAGCAACACTAGAAGATTTTGACCTTCCAGCCCCTTGAGTGGGTGGTGGTTGCCCGATCGTATCCTTATCCCCATGTAAATGTACACTTGAATCCCCAAGGGCCTTCAGAGGCCAAGTTCTTAGAATGAGCTATTCTGGCGTTTAGGAGCTGCGTTAAGTCAATTCACACTACAAAGGAAAGAGACATCATAAATTATTTGAACATAGAAAAATTAAAGAAATAAAGAGATCGGAGTACAGACTCACTCATAGTAGTTTGAATGCCGGGTTTAAAAGTCCAAGTAGGAAGGGTAGAAAAGCTTTTCAGCCTGGCAAACTTCAGAACTAAAGTTGAGAATATGTATTACCAAAGTACAGAGATCACTAGGACTAAGTGGAGGGGCCTATTTAATCTATATAAGCGAACGAAACAAAGTAAGGAAACATAAAAAAGAAAGAACAAAAAGTAAGGAACTAACATTTACTATATTCACTGTAACATCGAAGAATAATGACAGAAGGGTGGGGATCCTCTGGTTGAAGTCCCCAATTGCCAAGAACAAAGAAAAAAATCGTCTTTCTAGATGTGCATCTTATTAGTGGTAATTACAAGTTTTGGGCATACTTTAGGACATCTAGAAGAAAGATAATAATACCTCTTTTGAGAGTTCGCCTTATTTCCTACCTTCACAAGACGACAAATAGATCGGAATATATCCGAAGAAAGTTCCCCCTCGAAACCCAATATTTCTCACAACAAGAAAGATCCGACCATATGGGTCCACCCATTAAGAGTAAGCTGTGTGGGAATAATATTAAAAGTGGAAAGAACGTTATAGAAGAAATACTGAAAGGAGACAGCTTAAAGGACAATTTGCAGTTTGAAATTACTCAAGGTACAATAGTTCTATGTTATCATGGATATTAAATCAATCACGAATCTTACTCAAAACCTCCTCAATAAGATTGGTGAAATTTTTTGAAGCCTCAAAAACCTTCTTATTACTAACATTAAGGCCACTCGACTAGCTTGAAGGTTAGCACACCTTGTCGTATACCATAGCCCTAAGTTTAAAACTACCACCTGGCTTAGGAAGTTCCAAATTAATACCGGAACTAGAAAAAATAGTTTTACAATGAGATAATGATCCAGTACGTTGAACTTTCTCTGAGGAAGAAGCAGTATTGGAGAAGGTATCCTTAAGTTTAGAACTTTCAACCTCAAAGTGGCGGGGATATATTTTGGGAGTCACTTTGAAAAGACATCATAATAAAAGGTGCAAGACAAAAGAAAGATACGTACCTAACAGAAAGTTATGAAGAAAGATGGAAGGAAAGAAGTAGGAGAGAAGATCACCGGAAAGCAAATGTAGCATAACAGGCAAGAGTGCTACAGGCAAGAGATAACACAGAAGAAGGTAAAAGAGGAAAATCGCAAAAAAAAAAGGGGCGTATTTATAGGTTTCGATGGAACGTGAACCGTTGAATTGTGTCAGTAATAATCTTGACCGTTCAAGCTATTCCCTATGATCAAACAACTGAATATTAACAGACACCTGATCAAGTTTCAAAATGAATGGGTGAGATTACGTGTGATCAACACAAGCATTAAATGCATGCAGTGCAATAATCTAAAAACTCAGAAACAAACCTATAGAGCATGCAAAGAATTGCTACACATCGTAGCACAACTCCTCAATATAGCCCATGTCAGTCGCAACAAACAAAGAGAAATGTGCCTAAATAATGACTCCTATAGGCTCGTAAGTTAATAAAAATGCAACAAATCCTAGATTTACTATGAATAATAAAATCAAACTTCGAAAACTATTTAGTGAATCAAAACTTAATTACCAATACAAGCACACGAGACTTAAAACTAGTTTATATAGATTGGGAGTGTGGGATGATTTAAAAAAAAAAAAAATCAACACGATTGTGATATTAGGAATACTATATAAAATATTGAAAAGATAATTAGATAGTAATTGTACTAAATGCAATCCTAACTCACCACATGCAATACTATTTATAAAAGCAAGTACATATAAGGGTTAGAAATTGGGTTGCCTCCCAATAAGCGCTAATTGTTTATAATCCCACTCTGACTTTTTGCAACTATATATTGACAAGACTATGAATAAGGCTTTGGAGGTTTTGTCTGGGTTGTCTTTGCACCAACTTTTGTATGTCCTTTTACTTGCCCTTTTCAACATAATATAACTTGTGTACACCACCCAATTCAAACTCAACTAAGAATACTTTGATATCCTTGTTGTCTTTAATTACAAAATCATGAAAGTTGTGGGATTGCATGCTTTCATCTTTATTGAATGTCAGTGATTCATTTGACTCTGTAATGGTTATCTCATAGATCTCTACATACTCTATAGGCTCTCATGTTTTGCATGGCTTAAAAATCCCCCATAGTCATGTTATTTGGATCATCCGAACTTATTTGATCTCCTATCCTTTGTATGGCAAAGTAATCCGGCGTAGTCATGTTGTATTCATCAATTTCTTCATATGGATCATCCTGGAAAGATTCTTTCAATTTTGATGTTTTCATTTTCTTCGTGGATTTCGTCATAGCTCATAATTTAGATTCAACCACAAACAATTTTTCAATAGCTAGCTAGGTTAATTTCTCTCCACTATCTAAAGACTTTTTCAATGTGAGGACATTAGTTGAAGTTTTCATCACGGTCTCATCAATTCAGATTTTAAGTGTTGAATACAAGGCTAATTTTTAAGGGTGGAAACTATTATAATTGTACAATATCATATAAGAAATAAATCAAGTTAAGGAAATATTTATGATGGCCATATATAGATAGAAAATGATATATTAAATTTAAATTATTTATTATTAGTAATTATTTGAATATTGAAGTTACTATTTATTATTTATATTTATTTTATCCAAACTAGTTACTATTATTGTTGTGTTAGTTATGCCCAGAATCTGTGATACCGATTGTTGGGAATTCAAGGATCACGTATCGCTCAATATCACTTGATTGAAATCAACCATTGAATTGAGATGGTGAAGTTATACGGAAAAATACGAAGTATTTGATCACAAGTAAAAGAATAAAAGAAGACAAGAAAATATGACAAATGGATTATGAGATTTTATTGCACCACAAATAACGAAGATGGAGAAGTATTACAATGATCCTAAAAGTTAGTAATCACTTTTCTCACACTATAGAAATGTATATAAGATCATAATATTTATAGGGAACATGTAGGGGACGTCTAAACTCTCACAGTAGAGTTGTTGATGAAATATGATGCCAAAAAATCGAGTCCAAAACAAAAAAGGAGATAAAAATGCAAAAATCCCGAAACAAACACAGGTGGTGCTGCGGTGTCACCTCCGGGCGCCCCAGCGCCTGGGGCAGAATCTCAAATAGGGATGTCAGCGTCACGGCGCCGAGCGTTCTGCCAAATTTTTTTTTCGTTCCAAGTTATTTTCTTCATCACAAACTCTTCTTCAAGTCTAATACCAATTTTCAACTCTCAATGAGCTTCCAAAATAGAAAGGGAACGTGTAAAGGATGTCCAAACCCTCATAGTAGAGTTGTTGATGAAGTAGGATACCAAAAAATCGAGTCCAAAACAAATTCCAACTCCCTATGAGCTTCCAAAATAGAATTTCAACTTGACATAGGACTCCAATAGCATTCTAAACTGAATTCGTTTTTAACGTACACTTCAATTAGAATTTTTCAATTACTTCAGGAAGAAAATTTGGGTCATACCGAAATTCTAACAATCTCACATTGACACGAATTCCAGTGCAACGAACAAATCTCCAAAATATTCTCCACCTGGACAAGAAAATCCGTCTGCAAGGAATGAACTGACTTTTCAACAATAACCAAAACTGTTTTCTCCAACCAAGCACAAAATACTCTACCTCTTCCAATAAATCCAAGTACTACTCTACAGAATTATCTCAGATTCCCAAAAAAATCATAATGATTTAAAAATTCATCAAACTAGGCTGTAACACACCCCAAAGCAGAATCAAACTCAAATACTTTTAAAGAAGGTCACTTGCTAAATTGTACACCTTCTACTACGCTGAAAGGATGCTCATCAAAATCAGCATCCACATACCTTTTTTCCACTGGGTTCGTCCCTAGCAATTGAATACAATGACACGCAAGTGATGGTGGCAAAGCGATATTATCGATATCTCCTGAACTCCACTGGGCTATATTCTTCAAATTCAACCCTTTACAAGCTGCTAAAGGTATTGTACCAAACTGAATGTCCACCACAGTACTGAACCTATGCTTATTGACTCTTCTAAATTCTACACAATCATGAAAGATGTATAACTGAGACTTTTTCTATCCTTCCAATACAATCTGGGCACCCTCACACACTTTCAAAACTCTACCTTTACCAAAGAACTCATAACCCTTTGAATCAATGATAGACAATAAAATGAGATTTTTCTTCAAATCTGG
>CAIGRT010232562.1:0-20712 GCA_903798405.1 Fraxinus platypoda
ATTGTTTAGGGCATGTTTGGCTTAACTCATCAGAAAGTTAAAACTTATTTTTGAAACACAAAAATAGATCTAAAATATTTATTTGACAAATTCTACCTCTTTGACCATATTAATTTGGGACTTTGCTACATGTTCACGGAGGTTTATATAAATGATTGCATAATTTCACATGATACTCTATTATTTACCAATTTAAAACATAGTCAACTTCTTCATCCAATCTTTTCCCTTAACATCATTTATGCAATCCATTATCTACCATTTTTATGAACAAGTATAATAATCTATAATTTTGTTTCTTCATTTTGTTTCTATTTTTGCTATTGTCTCTCTAGCTGCCTAGCCACCCCTGTCACTCCAATTATTCTATCAAGTCTCAAAGAAGAGTTCAAATAGTGAGAATTATATGATTTTGGCGTAGAAAGAGAAATAGCGAGTTTTGCAAAAAATCAAAATTCTCGACTTTATAATTAAATAATTCACATATTTTTATGCCCTCGATTACTTGAGGATATCAAATCTTAACACGGTATTGGGTGGAGTACATTAAATTTCAACGAGCAATTCGATCCGAGTAAGACTAAAAAATGAGCACACGAATTTTAAGATTAGTCTACTCAAACGAGCCACCATCTTGCGGAGGAATGTTAAGAGATAAAATCTCACATCAAATAAAGAAGAAAACATAGACTAACTTATAGAAGTTGACCTTTTAAGATATAACATCAACTTTTGACAAGGGAAAATTGCAGCAGCGGTCTCTAACCCTTTCCATTTTTGCAGACTTTACCCTAACTTTTATTTTGTGCCAAACGAGGTCTCTAACATTTCATAAATATGCAGTTGGGGTTCCTATGGACGGAAACCGTCCAAAACACTGTCAGTTGACCTAGAAAATTAAAAAAATTAGGTATGTTGACCATTTTAAGGAAGGGCAATTTCGTCCAATCACTATTCCTCATTTGATATTGTTCAAATCACAGTACATTTCCCTCCACATCTTTGAATAATAATACTCTCTCCCTCCAATAACTGTTAGACGCTTTTCAAAAAGGAGATGGAGCTGAATGTCTGTAGATGTGGGTCCCTATGGAAATGAAGACTTTATGGACGAACTTGAACCTATGAAGAAGGTTTATCAGCTGCCTACAACGTAAAGATGAGGGTGGATGTAATTTCTTCGACTGGGTTGACCCGCCAATGTATGAGAAATCAAATGAGCTGATTCCTGGACTTCTAGGGCGAGGAAGGAAATTGAACATGAAATAAACACCCTCCATTCAAGAGGTCGTATGACATGGAAGACTTTACTCATTGTATTTGTATGTGGAGTTTTAGAGAAATGGGTCTATACCTAGATCCGAGTTAGGTATGAGATGTGTTGTGATATGGGTCTCACAGTTAAAAATTTAAAAATCGTGTGGTCTGTTGTCTTCTTACTTATTTCCTAGTAATAAAACATGTTATTATTCCAACTGTACTTCGATGTTTTGTTTCTCCTATGTTCCTTTTTTATTTTGCTGAAACTGAATGATTCATAAATAGAAGGGAAATTTTGTTTGAAAAACGTGAAGATGATGGTGCATCGTTGATCCCAAATAAATTGCACAAGTCCCAAAGGTAGTCCCAAACGTTTTCCAGTTGTCTCAGAAGAAGTCCCAAACATTTTGAACTAGTTGCACCAGAAGTCCTAAACCTTTAAAACAAGTTGCAACGAAAGTACAAAAACCTTTCACTCAGTTGTATCTCAACTCCTTAACCCTTTGTAAAGTTTCTAGACAACGTTCAGTGTAAATACAACCATTTCCAATTTCTTCTGTATATATATAACATAAAAGCTCATGTATGATACTCAAATAAGGATTGCAATGCCGAGAATTCTTTTCATCTTCACTTGAAATGTACATCATCAAAAGATATATATATATATATATAACATAAAATCGAATGTATAACACTGAAATAAAGATTGCAATGCTGAGCATTCTTGTCATCTTCACTTGAAATGTACATCATCAAAAGACCAGTTCAAGTTAATCCATTACAAAAGATCATATACAACATAAAAAGTAGTCTAAGAAAAACAGAAGCCGTACAAGCTAAGGTCTTTTTTTCCTTACCCTTCTTCTTCGCCTGTGCCTGAGACTCATTTGATGTTGATGGTTTTCTCTTGTCTTGTGATGTTGACTGTGATTGTTGTTAAGTATCTGCTTGTGAACTTGGAGGGGAAATTGCATCTGTCGGCAATGAAGTTGTACATGTTCTCCTATTATGTCCTCTTCCCCACATCTTCTACATATCATCTTCATACCCGTTCTTGCAATTTTTGTACCTGAAGGTGGTTCAACTTGTGACCTTTTTTCATCTTCTTTTGTCTGCCTGCCTGTTTCTTTTTTATGGTTGAGTAAGATGATGCCTACCAAGTTCTAGCACCAACTCCGAACTTGACATTGTTTGGATTACTGGGCTGTAGGTCCTGAGATAAGCTTCCTTGGTGTAGCATGCATCAACGTACTCATATATGCCAATGTTTCCAGAAAGCATACTAGAGATTGCATGAGCACATGAGATTCCACTAAGTTGCCATTTTCTACATGCACATACCCTTCTTGCCAAGTCCACACTCCATCACATACCATCTCTATTGCTGACCTCAAACTTCTCACTACCGGCATAATCTGCTTTCAAGTATCTTGCATTTACCTTTGCTTTTTCAATTATAGCCATAATTCTAAGACCAAAAGCACGATCTCATCTTTGTGCTGCTTCCCTTTTTTGTATCCATCCTCATAATTTGTTGGTGTCTAATCTTCTCCAACACTGATATAATTGGCTTTTCTCTTGCAACAACAATGGAAAAGTTGAATGCCTTACATAAGTTGTTAAGTGTGATGTCACACTTACTATGCTCTTGAAAATGTGATCTGGTTCACTGTGAGGCTAGTTTTTCATTGAACCACTTGAAGGCTTCTTCATTAAATTCTTTCATTTTAGCCATTGCACTCTTCCACTCTAGCACAGTTGTTGCCCTAGCTGCGACCAGAATAAAGATTTCAGCATGAGGCCCTTATGCATCAAAGTGAAGTTACTGTTCATGTGTCTTGCACAACACTTATGCTCAGCTCCTTCACAAAATTTGTTAATGAATTTTACCAAACCCTTCTATTTATCAGAAACAAATGTCCAAGCCTTACTATTATGCATCCCAATGTTAACAATCAAAAATTCTATGAATTTCTTTTGTTTTCAACATCCACTACAACCCATGTAACAGGGAACCTGCGATTTTCTCCATCAATACCAATTGCAGCCAGCAGTTGTCCACCTTGTTCACTTTTTAAGAAGCATTCATCCAAACCAATCACTGGCTTATACCCTGACCTAAATCCTTCTTTGCAAGCCCCCAATCATATGTAACATCTTTTGAATGTGGGCTCTGAACCTTCAATTTGAACTATGTTACCAGTATTAGTTCTTTTTAATTCTTCATCGTAGTCCTATAGTATCTTGTACTGCTCAGCTACAAGACCGTTAAAATTGATGCTTTGATATCTCATATATTAATTCTTCCTTCACTGTCTCAATGAAACTGTTCATGGACAATTTTGGATCTGATCTGAACTTTCGTATGTATTTCTTTGCCAAGTACCCAGCATTTACTCTTTTGTTCTGCTACACCATTGTGCAAGTATGTTCATCATTGAAGGTGTTAATCCTGAAACTCTTATCAGGTTGTTGGTGGGCATATAACTCCCATGGACAATTATTCTCACACCTCACTCTTAGTTCGGTTCCTTTATTCTTCACATATCTTATCTGCCTTGCACTTTTTACTGAATATTGTACTATTGCATTATGCCTATCTGGAATTTTGGATCTTGCATGTCAATTACAGGGTTAAACCAAACCTCATTCCTACTCTTGAGGATGAACCCCCTTCTTCACTATCACTTGGAATGCTTCTCAGGTCATCGGAGTCATCGTAGCCTGTTCCATCACCATCTGCAGGTCTTGCATTGCTTTGAACTTCATCCCCCCATATTACAATGCCAATATCAAGAGGTTCAATCAACATGAAGAATTCATCTTCATCACTGTCGTCTTCGGCAACATTTTCCTCCTAAACATATTCCAGATCACTAAAGTCCTCCAAGTGTCTTTCTTCAAATTCATGGTCCCCATCATGTTGAACTTCAGGTTAGACCACAAGTTCTTCAACTTCTAGTGCATTATCAACATGAGGTACCACAGGTTCTACATCACTTGGAAAATCCTGCACCACAACTTCTAGTGCATTATTAGCCTTTTCAACTGCAGGTTTATCCTCTGTAGCCTCTATTTCAACTTCAACTGCAGGTTCATGTGGAGCATCACCAATAGTTGGTGCATTATCATCGAGATGCACTGCGTGTTCAACTTCATGTTCCTCAACTGTAGCCTCATCCACTGTATAATCTGCAGGTTCCTCAACTTCAGGTTCTTCCACTTCAACATCTGTACGTTTCTCAACCTCATCCACTGTATAATCTACAGGTTCTTCAACTGTTGCCTCGACTTCAACATCTACAGGTTTATCTTCTGCCGGCTCCACATTTTCAACAACTACCACACTAAAATCATTATCACCTGCAGGTTCACACATTGCAGTCTCTACATTTTCCCCAACATCTTGAGCTCATGTCCCAACATGAGCATCTCCATCAGTATTATCATCAATGTACTCTTCCACTTTAACATGGGCCTCATGATCACATCTGTATCTGCTTGTATTTCATGTATCTCACCTGCACTCTCAACCTCATCCACTGTATGCACATCCATTGTATACACATCACTCCCATCTTCAAATTCATCATACACCTCCACAACATACTGTATATGGTGCCCAAGTTGACCTTCATCCTTTGCATTCCCTGTTTCTTCCACTTTCTCCAAAACCTCCCCTGTGTCAACATCCACAACTGAAATATCATCTCTCACATTTTCATTCCATGGAAATTCCAACACTTCAACCACATGCAAACACCACAACTTAGCAATCCTCTTATCTCCAAGCAATCTCACTAAATTCATGAAGTCTGCATCACTCACCAACCCGAAATATGCCTTACTAAATCTCTTCTTTTTCAACCTTATAGAGATACTTCTTTTGGGATATCCCAACATCTTCAAGATAATGTCCAATCGAACTCTATTAAACCAATCCGGATTCACGTAGTCAAGATATGCTACCTTACCATACTCGTATATAAAATTGCGTATCTTGGCGAATAATATACCTCCATGGTGTAGCTTTATGGTGAAATAAGTAGAATTTTCTCATGTAAAACAAATTCAATCAAAGTGATCATCAGACACAAACCTTAGTCTCACAGTACATGAATGCATAATGTGAACCCATAGCTATTGCACGTTTTATGGTACACCCAAATTTATAAAACGGTATAAAACATGCAATATTGTTGTAGAAGAAACCACATCACGGCTCAGTGCGTAACAATGAACCCGATTATTTTCAAAAATTTTGAAAAAAAAAAAACTCACCGTAGACAAGAGCAGGAAAATGGTCTCGTATGTGACAAGCAAAATTTTCAAAATTATCAGCAGATTCATAGCTTTCTTCACCAGACATTATAGATGATGACCGTTTCTCTTTGTGTAATGTGAATATGTGAGTAGGAAAGAATCAGTTACTTTTTAATTTTTAAATCAAATGCGGAATAGTGATTGGACGAAATTTTTCTTCCTTAAAATGGTCAACATACTTGATTTTTATTTTCCAGGTCAACTGACGGTGTTTTGGACGGTTTCCATCCAAAGGGACCCTAGTTGCATATTTATGAAAAGTTAGTGACCTCGTCTTGCGCAAAATGAAGGTCAAGATAAAGTCTACAAAAAATGAAAAGGTTAGGGACCGCTGTTGCAATTTTCCCTTTTAACAATTCTTTCAAAAAGTTATTAGCATACACATCTTGGTTTTCATCACTAGCAAGAGAACAAATATGAATCCTCACACAAATATTTATATCTCTTTTGGAGGGTTACCCCTAGAGGCTAGATGCAACAACCCAAAATTTCATGAACACTGGAGTGTTACAAAAAAAATTAATTTTCTTTACGTTAAAAGTGAAAACGATACAAATAAAAATATAACTTTATTTTCAATAATAAATATCAGCTAAAACATTAAATCCGAGTTTCTAAAATAAAAAAATTAAACATAATCATTTAACTAATTAATATACTTGTCTTTGAATAAATAAAACTAACTAATAAAATGGAAGTTAAAAAAAAACTTAGTGTTTTTATTTCTTCAAATACTCTGGCAGTCTGTATCACCATTCCGCTACAATTCCAATTGACCTGATCTAACCTATAAAATTTTGTAAGAGTGAGTATTTAAAAATACATAGTAAGATACATGCAGTTTACATATACAATTTTATAACAATAAAATAAACATTTCATACCACTATTCTCTTATGAAGTATATCGGTGACCAAATGACACACCCATATTAGGTTATCTTAAATTCTCGAAAGATTTCTTATCTCTTAATAAAGAACCTGAAAGTCCATTAGCAATTCATGAATAAATTACTAAATATAAAAGTATAATGAAACGAATCACTTGTACAAACGTATCTTACCTCGTTTATTGAAAGATTGTAAAATAATGCACATGAAAACCATTTTCCTATTTGTATCTTTCTCTGCCTTGACTCTCTCTAACTGTTTCTATGAATAAATTTTCAATGGTGAAAATTTATCTGGACTTCTTGGGGGTATTTATAGGGAAAATAAATATTTAGAAATTGAGTTTTAATGCAATAATAATACAAAAGTCGTGTTCCACTACCACCACAAATTGGATAAGAATGGGTTCAAATGGTAGAGTTAGTAGTATATTTTACTATTGATTTCCTGGTACAATCATTCCATTGAAAATAGGACACGTGGCCAACATGGACTTAGTTTCAAAAAGTGACATTTGAATTGTACTAAACTATTTGTTTCGTATCAAATAAAATCACGTGTTGTAGGAACTAAAAAAGGAAAATAATTTTACTTAATATTGCAAGCCTCCACCAACTCTATTAACCTATTATTCTTTTAATCGGACTTAACCTGATGTAGTATAATCCAAACAATTTTTTCTCGCGTTAAAAAATTCTAATTAATTACGAGCTACAAAAAGAGTACAATGTCGTTACACTTATTTTCCATCTATCAAAATCTAATTATTTGACAAAAAATAAAAATAAAATTAAACTATTTCACTTTAGTCCCTCAATTTTCACAAATATAAAAAAATCTAGATCAACATTTCTATTCTATAATTTTTTTTCCGCGGTATTACAATCTCTCATCCTTAAAAGAATTTCGTCCTCGACATTACCTGCACCCGGGTCCTCTGTTGCCAAATCTTGAGTTAATGCAAAAACTCCGGCCTTCCCTTATTTTGTTGCTCATCCTCCTTCTTCGAGGGGTCTTTTTTGCAGTTTTTAGAAATATGACTTGTCTTACCAAATCGATAGTACAAATGTCTCCCGAATAGATATTCATCCTTATGCATCTTGTTGCACTTTGGACATGACAATATAGATTGTACAAAACTTGTTACGATATTAGCTTTCTTGTTGTGTCCTTCTCCTTTCTCTTTGTTGGATCCGTCCCATTTTCGTTTTCCTAAATACTCGGTACCTTGTTGAAAAGTTTGGTCAATCTATAATCTGTTTGAAATCGCATAGGCTGTTTGCAAAACTCGACTATAGGTGATAAATTGGTGGGATGCCATTATTCCACCAATCTCAAGACACAATCCTAGTTCCAACTTCCTTGCTTTCTTTGCCTCCATATCTACTAGGTGTAGTCCGTACCTAGAGAGTTATTCGAACTTTCTCTCTTATTCTTCAATCTTCATCTTTCCTTATTTTAGTTGAAGAAATTCTGTCTCCTTTCGATCTCTCAGGAATTGTGGAAAGTATTTTTCCTTCTTTCTTGAATTCTGTCCAAGTCAGAGCACGATGTTGTGCTTCGGTTCTAGTGCACGAAGCTAACTCCCACCAATGTCATGCTGCATCGACCAACATAAATTCTGCAAATAATACTTTTTGAGCATCCGTACATGAACGATGTTTGAAAATCCGCTCCATTCCTCTTGTCCATTCTTCAGCTACCCGGAATCAATTGGAGAGTGGTTAAATAGTGAGCGCCATGTGCCAAGGATTCTTTACAACATTTTATTATCCTTGAACTCTTAAAGTTTGTGAAAATACCCCATTCTTTATTAGAAAAAATTTAAAATAGGAATTTCTCGATATAGAAGAGTCTAGAAAATAAAATATTCTTAAATTTGGAAATGTTTAAATTATTGTTTTTCATCTTGTTAATTTGAATAACGCGCAACCAAAATGCTTCCATATGAGGAGGGGGTCACAAGCGGATTGCTTAAATCCCAAACTTTTCTTAGACAATTTAAGTTTTTTTGACAAATCTTTTCAATCTTGCGAATACGCAAATCAAGAAAACTTCAAACAATATGTGGGACTTGAGATCTCTTAAAATATAAATTTTCTAATTGGTAATTTGAAAACATCACCCGAAAAGCTAGAACTAAATACACAAACATGTAGAATCATAATTTGAAGTCAAGTTTAAAACTATTATTTAATTATTTAAAATAATTATTAATATCAATCATTTAACGAAAGAAAAAAAAAAAAGAAAATCTGTATTTTTTTTTTGTAATAACAGTTTGAACGGTGACACACACTGTTCACATGAACAATACTGAGCACTGTTCACGTGAACAGTATAATTTATTTTTTTAAAAAAGAAAACACAATCTACCATTTTTTTGAAATTACTAAGTCTACATGAAAGACTTTTGCTCTGATACCAAACTGCAACAATCCAAAATTTTATGAACACTGGAGCGTTACCAAAAATTCAATTTTCTTTACGTTAAAAGCGAAAACGACACAAATGAAAATATAACTTTATTTTCAACAATAAATATCAACTAAAACATTGAATTTGAGTTTCTAAAAAAAGTTAAACATAATCAGTTAACTAATTAATAAACATGTCTTTGAATAAATGAAACTAACTAATAAAGTGGGAATTAAAAAAAAACTTAATATTTTTATTTTTTCAAATCCTCTTGCAAATCAGCTTCACCATTCCACTACAGTTTCAATCGATCCGACCTGACCTTCGAAATTTTTTAAGAGTGAGTATTTTAAAATACTCCGTAAGATACATACAGTTTCCATATAAAATTATATAATAATAAAATAAATATATCGATGACCAAGCGACGCACCCATATTAGGTCATCTTAAATTTCCTGAGGATTTTATATCTCTTAATAAAGAACCCGAATGACCACTGACAATTCATGCATAAATTACTAAATATAAAAGTATAAGGAAACGAATCACTTGTACAAAAGTATCTTACCTCGTTTATTGAAAGGTTGTAAAATAATGCACGTGAAAACCCTTTTCATATGTTTCTCTCTCTTTGCCTTGACTCTCCCTGACTATGTCTATGAATAAATTTTCCGTGGTGGAAATTTATCTTGACTTATTGGGGGTATTTATAGTGAAAATAAATATTTAGAAATTGAGTTTTAGTGCAATAATAATACAAAAGCCGTGTACCTCTACCACCACAAATTGAAAAAGAATGGGTTCAAATGGTAGAGTTCATAGTATATTCTACTATTGGTTTCCTGGTACAATCATCCCATTGAAAAACGGACTCGTGGCCAACATGGACTTGGTTTCAAAAAGTGACATTTGAATTGTACTACACTATTGATTTCATATCAAATAAAATCACGTGTGATGGGAACTAAAAGAGGAAAAGAATTTTACTTAATTAATATTGCAATTTCTCGCCAACTCCATTAGCCTATTATTCTTTTAATCGGACTTAACTTGATGTAGTTTAATCCACTTATTTTCCCTTCGTCAAAATCTAATTATTTGGCCAAAAATAAAATCAAAATTAAACTATTTTTCGGGGCGTTACAATCTCCCCTCTTTAAAAGAATTTCGTCCTCGAAATTACGTGCACTCGGGGTCCTCTATTGCTAAATCCTAACTTAATGCAAAAACTCGCACATTTCCCTTCTTTTCTTGCTCATCCTCCTTATTTGAGGGGTCTTTTTTTTTTTTTTTTTGCGGTTTTTAGAAATCTGACCTGTCTTGCTGCATTGATAGCACACATGTCTCCCGAACAGACATTTATCTCTATGCATCCTTGGCGATATAGATTGTCTAAGACTTGTTCCGATATTAACTTTATTGTTTTGTCCTTCTCCTTTCTCTTCGTTGGATCCATACCATTTTCGTTTTCCTAAATACTTGGTCCTTGCTAAAAAGTTTGATCAATCTCTAACCTGTTTGAGATCGCTTGGGCTGTTTGCAAAACCCAACTATAGGTGGTAAATTGGTGGGATGCCATTATTCCACTAATCTCAGGACGCAGTCCTAGTTTGAACCTCCTTGTTTTCTTTGCCTCCGTATCTACTAGGTGTGGTACGTACCTAGAGAGTTTGTTCGAACTTTTTCTTGTATTCCTCAAGTCTCACGTTTCTCTTTTTAAGTTGAAGAAATTCTGTCCTTTCGATCTCTTAGGGCTAGTGGGAAATATTTTCCCATCACTTTTTCCTTGAATTGTGTTCAAGTTAGAGTACGTTGTTGTGCTTTGGTTCTAGTGCATGAAGCTGACTCCCACCAATGGCCTGTTGTATCGACCAACATGAATATGCACATAATACTTTTTTGAGGATCCGTACATGAAAGATGTTTGAAGATCTGCTCCATTCCTCTTATCCATTCTTCTACCAGGTTGGAGGTTTGTAACGCAGAAACTATTCAATGAGGAGTTGGTGTTGTTAGTATTTGCATTCTGGGAACCAGCCTGTGCTTGTTGTCTACCTAGGTCTTGTACAACTCTCAACAAAATCTCTGATAACCGTAGCTTGGTTTTGTTGTCGTCTTGACATTTTCTTAACATAAATAAAAATTTGTTTTAGAAATATATATTTCATACCCGGGATCAAATGGAGAGCGGTCGAATAGTGAGCGCCACGTGTTAAAGATTCTTTATAACATTTTATGTTTAAAATTTTAAACATTTTATGTTATCCTTAAACTCATAAAGTTTGTGAAAATATCCCATTTTTATTAGAAATTTTCTAAAATAGGTTTTTCTCGAAATAGAAGTTTTTAGAAAATAGAATATTCTTAAATTTGGAAAGATTTGAATTATTGTTTTTCGTCTTTTTAAATTGAATAATATACAACCAAAAGGCTTTCAAATGAGGAAGGGGTCACAAGCGGACTGCTTAAATCCCAAATTCTTGTTAGATGATTTAGATCTTTTTGACAAATATTTTTAATCTTGCGAATACGCAAATCAAGAAAACTCAAAAAATACGTGAAACTTGAGATCTCATAAAATATAAATTTTCTAATTGATAAATTTTAAAACATCACCCGAATGCTAGAACTAAACACACAAACATGTAGAATCATAATTTGACGTAAAATTTAAAATTATTATTTAATTATTTAAAATACTGTTCGGCACTGTTCACACGAACAGTGCACGCTAACAATCGTACAGTTCACGTTAACAACATACCTTTTCATTTATTTATTGTTATTTTGAAATTACTAAGTCTACAGGAAACACTATTACTCTGATACCAAACTGTAACAACCCAAAATTTTATGAACACTGGAGTGTAACAAAAAGTTCAATTTTCTTTACGTTGAAAGCGAAAACAATACAAATAAAAATATAACTTTATTTTCAACAATAAATATCAATTAAAACATTGAATCCGAGTTTCTAAAAAAATAAATTAAACATAATCAGTTAACTAATTAATATACTTGTTTTTGAATAAATAAAACCAACGAATAAATTGGAAATTTAAAAAAAAAATTAGTATTTTTATTTCTTATAATCATCTGGTAGTCCGTACCACCATCCCGCCACAATTTCAATCGATCCGATCTAACTTGTAAAATTTTGTAAGAGTGAATATTTAAAAATATATAGTAAGATACATGCAGTTTGCATATACAATTATATAACAATAAAATAAACACTTCATATAACTCTTCTCTTATGAAGTATATCGGTGATCAAGCGATATACACATATTAGGTCATCTTAAGTTCTCGAAGGATTTCGTATCTCTTAATAAAGAACCCGGAGGTGCACTGACAATTCATACATATAAAAATTATTGAATATAAAAATTATTGAATATAAAAATATAAGGAAACGAATTGCTTGCACAAAAGTATCTTACCTTATTTATTGAAAGGTTGCAAAATAATGCACATGAAAAACCTTTTCGTATGTTTCTCCCTCTTTGCCTTGACTCTCTCTGAACGTGTCTATGAATAAATTTTCCGTGGTGAAAATTTATCTTGACTTATTGGGGTATTTATAGTGAAAATAAATATTTAGAAATTGAGTTTTAGTGCAATAATAATACAAAAGCCATGTACCACTACCACTACCACCACAAATTGAAAAAAGAATGGGTTCAAATGGTAAGAGTTAATAGTATATTCTACTATTGGTTTCCTGGTACAATCATCCCATTGGAAATTGAATACGTGGCCTACATGGACTTGGTTTCAAAAAGTGACATTTGAATTGTACATCATCCTTTACTCCCAACATTTTGTAACAACAAACCATTGGATATTAAATTTTTTTTTTTCCCCTTCTATCCTTTTTTAACACCACATCAAATATCAAACTACATGTATACTTGAAGTGTACATCTAGCACTTTTGATAAAATTATATTAACTCAAAACCAAGAAGTCAACAATGAGACCTAGCTCGTCATTTGAAGAAAATAAAAACCCTGCAAAACCTAAATTAAATTATAATGGAACTGTAAACAACCCCAAACTATTATAAAATTTAAAAGTCCCAAGTTTACTAAACTAAAATAAGAAGTAATGAATGCAGCTATGAGTCTATCTTCATCACAAAATATGCTGGTAGTCAAAAAATTTTCCTTTGTTTTGGCTTGTCCCCCGGATATCGTTCACTTATCCTTTATGTTTCTATTTATTAATAATTAAAAATGGAGAACACTTTAAAAACAAAGAAAATGGAGAAAACTAACTAATTAATTAGACAAATCTTCTCAACAAAATAAGTAAATTGTCCGAATTTTCGACAAATTTTCTGCAATTTTTAGCCCAACATACCTTAAAGAGAAAGACAATATTCACACCCCAACATGTTATATGGACGTAGAGATCTTCTGTCTCTTTCCTCAGTTCAGTAAAATTTACAAGAAAATTTGATCAATACATTAATTATAAATAAAAAGAAAAGGAAAAAAATGACCAAAGAGAGCAAGAAATGAACTCTTTCACTAAGCAGAAACAAATTTCCAATTCAATCAACAGAAACAAACATCTTTCTATCAACAAAGAAATATCAAGAATATTAGAATTGTATACATCATTTATTCTATAAGCATAAAGACATTATAGGTTCTGATTGTTGTTCCCATCGGGATGTCTGGATTTCTTGAAAATGAACCGGATTTCATACAGAAACAAATATGGAATTCAATCATTCTATCAGCCAAAAAATGTTACGTGTTCTGATTGTTGTTCCCAACGAGGATCATGGATCTCTTGAAATGAACCGGCCTTGTGAAGTTAAGCAACACCACTTCTTCCCAAGTATCTCTTGAAATGAACCGGCCTAGAGCAGATAAACAACACCACCTCTTCCCTTAGTCCCATTATGTCATAAGGAATAAGTATTCTTGAGAATGTAATGATTCCCAACTGTGAATCTCCTTCATTTCGCCCGGGTACGTAAAGGCTCTCAATGCAGCAGGTCCCAAATCGCCTAGTCATTAACCAAAAATAAAAAATAAAAAATTCCATAATTTGGTTTCTATATGCATGTAAATACAGCAATTTTCTACACATTACACTAATCAAGGAATAAATCAGTAAGTCTTTCATTCTATTCTACTAATTACGTACCTTGTAAAGTAGTCGTGAATTTCTTGCGGAAAGATTGGTGGGAAATCAGTGGAAAACTTCATGAACAAGGTTCTATCACGATCGATCGGGATTCTTTCAAACCGTGGTACATTTGCTGGAGCATATGGGTTCAGTGTAGACCCGGATGATTCTCCTAAAGTATTCTTGCCTTTATCCATAGAAACAATATTTGAGAAAATGTTTGTATAATCTTGAATTCTTCTTGGTTCTCGAAGAGTAATTTTGAGACTATATTTCTCTACACAGCAAGAAAAATTGATACGTACTCTCTATATATAAACATTTCATTAGACTCAACTTTTCCTAACTAACTTAACTAACTCAATTCTTGATCTGCTGTAGTCGATTGCAGAAAGTTAAACCTTTCAGTGATGCTTTTATGTGTCTGAATTCTGAAGTTAAATTGAGAAGATTGTGAACCACTTATATATTAACACAATCATCTTTCCTTAGAATTTAGAATTAGATTAACAAAACCAAACATGATTAGTAAAACTCTAAGAATGTTTAGACTCTATTTTTCTCTACATATATCATGCAATAAAAAGAGTTAATGGTTTTGTTTGATTCCAAAAGTGTGTGGAATGTGACAAACAATAAAGTGGATTTTGACTCCGAGTATCGTACATGGACTAAATATTTACAACTAATTTTATTATAATATAGCTTCCATCTAAATTTATTTAGTAACCAATTATCAAATTCAAGTGTTTATCTTTTTAACTGAATTATACTAATTTAATTTAATATAACGAATTTGTGGAAGACTTATGGGATTTAGTGGTTGAAAATTTCGATTTCACTTAGATTATTTTACATTAATTTATTTCAATTTCATTCAACCCCTTTTTTATTTTACATTAACAATTGAATTAGTCAATTTTAGTTAATAGTCTCTTTCAAGAAAAAACTTACCATATTCACATATCCTGGTTTACTATATTTTTATGTAAATTCATACACACGTAAAAACATTCAATTTTTATAATTCAATTATGATTGCATAAATTATAAAAGTGTCTTTCTATGTGTTATCAAAACTTATGTTACTTATTGCACGAACTAAAAAAAAATATCTCATCTCGATCTTAATATTATCCTTAAGCCATGGAATCGGTGATCAAGCAATTGAATGTTAATTTGACACACAAAACAATTGACACATAATCAGATTGACATGAAATCTATTGAATTAAATAAATATTAACCTAAGCTACGTCATTCATCCACAATAAGAAATTTAGCCAATCATAATATTAAAATTAAGAATGGATGAAAAACATTACCGGGTTCAACACAATGATTGAAAGAATTAATCCAAACTATTGTTGTTCTCTAGCTAGCACTCAACTCCCAACAAAGATCTTTAATTCTTTTTGATTTGTTATATTTATTTCCAGTTAATTGTGTTCTTCAATCTTTAAATCCCAAATTAATGTACATATCTTGAAGAATTTATGTATTTTGATGCATAATTTAGCCTCAAGAATGTTAATCCAAACTCCCCTTTTTATTTGAAAGCAACAACCATATTTATAGACCTTAATTTATGTCTAAAATAAAGTTTCAAGAGAATGCAGAACCATAATTGTGGTTAAATTAAATTTTTCAAAATGATTAATCTTACTGTTATAGAAAGCTGAGTTGTTTTTTTGATACCAAAATATCTTTACCTATTTTGATTGAAAATCTACTGAAAATCTCGCCCTATAATTTTTAAGAAGAATGGATCTTTCCCAATCTCAAAACCTCTCGCCTGCGACTCTCTCTTTACTCACGATAGACTCGCTTGAGACTCTCTCTCTGTACTCTCTCCAGGTTAGTAGCTTTCGTGAGTTCTGGACGAAACAGTAACACGTATTCCAGTGCCCACTTTTTATCCTATTTCTTCAAAAACTGAATTGGATGGCACGATTTCATCTAAATTCCGACGAAGAAGTTTTTTAGGAGCTCTTTTGCTTTA
The DNA here is from genome assembly GCA_903798405.1 of Fraxinus platypoda. Taxonomy (NCBI): domain Eukaryota; kingdom Viridiplantae; phylum Streptophyta; class Magnoliopsida; order Lamiales; family Oleaceae; genus Fraxinus; species Fraxinus platypoda. The sequence goes on from CAIGRT010232562.1 coordinate 16,043, forward strand.
GAATATTTCAGGTCCAAGATGCTTCTACTAGCACACTTTCCGGCTTCATCAAAGCATTGGGAGCCCATATTATTAGACTTTGATGTGGATGACTATTGTTTGGAATTCGATCCACTCCATAATTCTCTTCGATCGTAATTCGTCTTGTGCTACCAAATTAGCACTCCATGTGTATTGATTTGTTTAATTCCCCTAGAGAGTCTAACCTAGTCCAAGCCAGAAGTTCAACTATAAATAGATAGAGTAGGATAATGCATGAAATTCGTGTCCAAAAGTTTGACTAACTCGAGCAAGAATGCTTGTAATATCTTGAATGTTTATGTGTGGCTTAAATGCAAAGTTTGAGAAGTTGAGAACCAACTTGAATTCCTTAAATTTTTGAGGGACAAAATTAAATGTTACAAGTGATGTTCGCTAAAAAATGTAAATCGCAAATGCAGATGTCGTGTACAAGTTATAAAGCGGACTAATGTGTCCGGTTATCGATCCTACGATGAATGTTTTCTTATAACTACATAATAGTTAATTTAATTCTAACGACGAAAGAACACACCATTTAGTGAGTTAACTCTCGCCGGTGAAATTAGCCTTAATTGATTGGTTTAACATATTATATTTCTATATCAATTAAAACTCAACCAATTGCATTAAATCTTTTTGAAAATATCTCAATTGGTTATATATTGTTAGGAGTATATCTCTATCTCATACAAAAACTTAGGACATGATGATCTAAAATGTACAATAATCTCTTAACAATTGTGCAAATCATTTATTGGCTACATAAATGAAAAACATTAAATACAATAGTAAGTACACAAGATCATAAGTATTTAAACATTAAATGACAAATATTGAAATTAATTAAACTAGGTTAAGCTACATCAATTATCCCAACATCAAAAAGCTTAACTCATTGTATAACAGTGGGACAAAATGAAGTAGTTAGTGAAATAAATTACGAAGTTGAGAAAATAAAGGATGAAATACAAGACAATAGGTAGAATCCGTCCCTTGGTTGGATTCTTGAAGATTGCAATGATTTGGTCTTGAATTTTCCCGGAATATTCTCACTTTTGCTTGGTTTTCCTCCTTTTCTTGCCTATTTTCCCTCTTGAATGCTCTCTCTTTTGTGTGTAATGAATAATAGATAAATTGACTGAATTTAGGTCTTTTAAAATTGCACCTAGGTAAGTCACCAAAACACCCCATTTTATTCAAAATTTACAAAAATGGGAACAGAAAATTCTGCCCCCGAAGAGTTCATGCGCGTGAAGAACAAGTGGAACCTCTTAAGAATATACTAGAGATCCTATAGACAACAATTATCTGCCTAAGATATAGAAGTGAACCCAGTGAAAGTTGAGAGAGTTACCAACTACTTGGAAAATATGATCAAAGAAAGCAAGAAATGAACTCTTTCATCGTGAAGCAGAAACAAATTTCGGATTCAATCAACAGAAACAAACATTATTCTATCAGCAAAGCAATTAGAATTCTATACATCTTTGATTCTATCAGCAAAAAGACACTAATGCAGAAACAAATTTGGAATTCAATCAACATCATTCTATCAGCCAAAAAAAGTTACTTGTTCTGATTGTTGCTCCCATCGAGGCACCTGGATCTCTTGAAATGAACCGGCCTAGTGCAGTTAATTAACACCACCTCTTCCCAAGAATCTCTTAAAAAGAACCGGCCTAGTGCAGATAAACAACACTATTTCTTCCCATCGTCCCATTATCACAATAGGAATCAATGGTCTAGAGAATGTAATGATTCCCAACTCTGAATCTCTTTCATTTCGCCTGGGTACGTAAAGGCTCTCAATGCAGTCGTTCCCAAATCGCCTAGTCATAAACCAAAAAAAAGAAAAAAAAAAAATTCCATAAGGAGGTTTATATGCACGTAACTACAACAATTTTCTACACATTACGCTAATCAAGGAATAAATTACGTACTCTGTAAAGTAGTTGTGAATTTCTTGCTGAGAGATTGGTGGGAAATCAGCGGAAAATTTCATGAACAAGGTTCTATCACGATCGACCGGGGTTGTTTCAAACCGTGGTACATTTGCTGGAGCTCTAAAGGGCTTGGCATCCGGGTTCAGTTTAGACCCGGACGATTCTCCTACACTATTCTTGCTTTTATCCATAGAAACAAGATTCGAAGAAATTTGTACAATCTTGAATTCTTCTTGGTTCTCGATGAGTAGTTTTGAGACTGTTGTTTTTCTCTACACAGCAAGAAAAATCGATACACACTCTCTATATATAAACAATTCATTAGACTCAACTAAAACCCTAACTAACTTAACTAACTCAAGTCTTGATCTGCCGTAGTCGATTGCAGAAAGTTAAAACCTTTCTGTGATGCTTTTATGTATCTGAATTCTGAAGTTAACTTGGAGCATTGGGTCTATCAATTTAGAGTTTACAGGTGTTGAGTGGAAACTATAAAGCATTGTGTATATAATATTTTGCACTTCTTTGAAGCTATGCATTCCATAATTATATTGGACTTCCTAAAATGTGTATATATTTTTAATAAATATATTATTAATACATTTATCAAAAAAATATCTTGCAAATTATTATTAGTTGTGTTGGATAAATGTATTGGAAATGACCAGGTGCTATGCATTTATCAAACACTAACCAGGTGTTAATATTTATCAAGTAATATTAAAGTAATTCTACATGCTCATTTCAATATTCTGTATACTCAATAGAAAATTCTGTATACTCATTTCCAATACATTTATCAAACTATATTAATATTTATCAAGTAATATTAATACAACTACTTCCTCTGAGAGTGAGATATATACCTGTAGAGATTGTTCCTTACTGTCTTTCTCAAACAAAAACATTTAATTAACTGGGAAACAAATCACATGAGAGTGAGATATATACCTTTAGAGATTGTTCCTTAATGTTTTTCTCAAACAAAAACATTTAATTAACTGGGAAACAAATCACATTCCCATTTATTAATACAAGTACAGATAAATGAAAATCATTTCATACTTTTTTTGATTGAATATGCATACACATGGCCAAATTGGCTTCCTACCGTGCTGTTATATTTTGCGTCACTGCTTCGTTACTTCCGAATTATCAAATCTAGAAAGAAAAATGAAAAAATTAATTAGATTGATTGCAAATATATATTAGTTATAAATTTAGCATAGTATATGTCGAGAACACGCGGCCTCAAAAATGGATTATATAAACCTCAATGAAATGAAACCATGCTTTTCTCCAGTGAGGATTTATGGACAGAACTGTAGCAATGCAAAGCACTACAGATAAATAAGATATGATGAAGCTTATGTAGAAGAACTCCATGTCGATGAAACTGAGCTCCTCACTTTCATTGTCAGCAGATGGCAAGACAGGTGTTGATCTGGTGCTAGCACAGTCTGGTAATGGACGACCACAAAGATAAGGATTTCCCTGATAGCTACCCTCATCGAAAGTTCCAAACTGAGCTTTCTCTGGTAACATACCTGTTAAATTGTTATGTGCCACACTGAAGACTTCCAAAATGTTTAACTTGATCAGACCAGTGGGGATCCTCCCACCTAAGTTGTTATAGGAGAGATCTAAGCTCTCGATCTGACGTACGTTTGAGAATGTTTTTGGAATTGTTCCAATAAGGTAGTTGTGGGACAAGTTGAGTGCACGGATCTCACTTAAGTTGCCGAGGCCATCCGGAATTTCACCATGCAATTTATTAGAAGAGAGATCAATTCCTGACATGTAACTGAGGATGCTACCTTTGTAAGAATAAAAATTTCTCTTTGTCATGAATGTCGCTGTAATTGGCTCTAATTAAATATGAAATCTTCAATTTCGTAGGAAGACACGTGATAGGCCCTTTCTAACTCGACCTTATCCATGTAAGACTTGACTGTTGGAATTTAATATTCGAATAACGTTTCAGACTTCTCTCAATTTACATCCAGCGTTAAGTTACCAAAGCAGTGCGGGATTTGACCCGAAAGAAAATTAAAAGAAAGGTCTATCATGCTTAGTTTGTTCATCTCACAAAATTGGCGAGGGACTGTGCCTTCAAAATGGTTACCTCTGAGAAGAATAATGCTCAGGCTTGATAGATTGCCAATCCATTGAGGGATACTTCCAATGAACTTATTCCATCTAAGATCCAATGACACCAAAGAAGAGCTATTATAAAATGCATACGTGAGCTCGCCCTCCAATTGGTTATTGTTCAGATAGATATGACGTATCCATGATGGATTAAAGCAAGATGGGACTGAACCACATAACTTGTTCTTAGATAAATCTAAGAGGCCAAGAAAATCAAGATTGCAAATTTCCTCCGGGATCGGACCATCAAGCTGGTTGTTAGACAGAGAAATCCATTTCAACGTTGTCATATTACCCACTGATGTAGGAATTCTGCCCGACAAACTGTTGTTACAAACGTCTAACACTTCAAGAGGGATGGTAGACAAGCTCTTTGGAATGGTGCCTGAGAACTCATTGCTAGAGACGGACGCCCCCTCCAACATTGTCCGCTGGTCCACTATTCCTAGTTAATTTGTAATGTATTTTTCAGTTTCGCCCCTGCAAAAATTTTGACTCGCCCCCGCAAAATTTTGAAATTTTTTATTTTTTTTTCCATTAATAAATATTGACCCA